>JBCEWE010000462.1:442050-547050 GCA_039877035.1 Silurus lanzhouensis | reverse complement strand
AAGACAAGAGAACACACCATTCAAGTAAGGCAGATGTGTGTCGACCTTCATAAGTCAGGCAATGGCTACAAGAAAATAGCCACTCGCCTTAACTTGCCGGTATCTACAGTCAGAGGAATCATTAAGAAGTTTAAAACAACTGGAACAGTGACAAACAAGGCTGGAAGAGGTCCCAAGTTTATCTTGCCACAACGCACAGTGAGGAGGATGGTAAGAGAAGTAAAAAAATTTCCCAAGCTCACCGTCACAGAATTGCATCAAAGAGTGGCATCTTGGGGTCAGAGAGTCTCCAAAACAACCATCAGACGCCCTCTACATGCCAACAAGCTGTTTGGGAGGCATGCAAGGAAAAAGCCTTTTCTCACTAACACTCACAAACGTAAACGTCTGGAGTTTGCTAAGCGGTACTGGGACTTCAACTGGGATCGTGTGCTTTGGTCAGATGAGACTAAGATTGAGCTTTTTGGCAACAAACACTCTAAGTGGGTCTGGCGTAAAACAAAAGATGAGTATGCCGAAAAGCACCTCATGCCCACCGTGAAGTATGGTGGAGGATCTGTGATGCTGTGGGCCTGTTTCTCTTCCAAAGGCCCTGGGAACCTTGTTAGGGTGCATGGCATTATGAACGCTTTGAAGTACCAGGATATTTTAAATAAAAACCTGATGGCCTCTGCCAGAAAGCTGAAGATGGGTTGTCATTGGGTCTTTCAGCAGGATAATGATCCAAAACATGTGGCAAAATCTACACAAAAGTGGTTCAGCAGTCACAAACTCAAGGTCCTCCCATGGCCATCTCAGTCCCCAGACCTCAACCCAATCGAAAACCTGTGGGGCGAGCTAAAGAGAAGAGTGCATAAGAGAGGACCCAGGACACTGGATGATCTAGAAAGATTGTGCAAAGAAGAATGGTCAAAAATCCCTCTCTCTGTGTTCTCCAATCTTGTGAAATGTTATAGGAGGAGATTAAGTGCTGTCTTGTTGGCAAAAGGAGGTTGTACAAAGTATTAACATCAGGGGTGCCAATAATTGTGGCACACATGATTTCAAAATTTTTCTAAATGTGTGATTTTTTTTTACCACCAAAGTAATGTACTTAAATAAAAGGTGGGATTTTTCTCTTTTTTTGCATTTGAGTTCTATGTTGTTTTAAAAAAAAGGAGAATTTTTAGAAGTCCACGACCACATCTTAAACAGGGGTGCCAATAATTGTGGAGGGCACTGTAGATACAAATAAAATTTCAGTTAGAAGATTTCTGAAAGGCTCTGTCTGGAACCGGTACTTCTGGACATTCCCAGGTATTTACACACTTCTGTAATCCTGAATGCGTCCTAAATATATGGAATGTTAACATCAGGTCTAAAGCAGGATAATACAAACTAAACCAGATCAATAATCAGGGTTTCACTACACTAACCAGAAGACTTAACAGTCATTTGGTCCAAAATAGCAAATCTTAGGTGGTCAGGGAACAACAGGACCACCAGAGTCGAACTAAAGGACTAAAACAGGGGCAGAAGGTGAATCAAATACAGACTTACAGGTCGACATTCATCCATTGGGCGTGTCGGATGTGGCTTTTTCTGGTTCCCAGTGATGACAGTAATGAAGTCAATGTAATTCGTTACTGTATTTAAGGAGCTTCTTTCTGTATCTGTACTTTACTGAAATTATTTAATTTGGGGAGATTTTTACTGTAACTACGTTTCAGAGTAAAATATTATACTTTATTATACTATATTTTTATTTACCAGGGTAAAAACGTGGTGAAACACGCAGCGAGTCACCAATCAGGATCGAGCGCACGCTCTGTTTTACACGTGTTCTGATCGGCGCTCTGTGCATCTACTGATCACCAACATACAGTTCAGCATCAGTTCAACATCAAGCAGAACATTTAGAGAGGAATAAATGATGAAGAAACTTTAAGTTTAAAAGAAGCACTTTTACTTTAACTGGAGTAACATTTTACTGACTGTATTTCTACTTTAGCTCAACTACATGGTTCTGAGTGTCGATTCTGTAGCAGAGCTCGTCGGCAAGGAAGAAAACTCCGGTTGGCTAATACTCTTAGCTAATGGGCGCACAAGAAACAAATGGAACTGACAAAAGCAAACAATGACGCAGTCAAACTCTACAACCAACAATAACTCGGATATTTAAAAACACAAACGCAATGGAAGGAGATCAATAATTGTGGTATTGCAAGTTTTCCTGTATATTGCCATTTGCACAGGTTTGTTGAAGAACATTGAAGACTGGAAGAACATTGGAATTCTTGTGCATTTCTCAGAGTCAGCTTTAGTCACAAAAGGTTTACACAGTATGTAGTAAATACACACAGAAACAATTTAACAAGCAAATGGTTGGCCCAATTTTTTTAATCACGAAAGCAAACCGAAATAAAAACGCATGTTCCAAAGTAAACCTAACACACGCCAACACAACACCAACGGGCTGCTATGCACTCAGCTCACCTCCAGCTTGCAGTGCTCGGTGCGAAAATCTCCGACAGTAAGACAAAGAACTTTCTGGCTCTGTGTAGAAGAAAAAAAACCCAGCCATTAAGGAGGCACAAGCCATTAGGGAGGCACAAGCCAGTGCATTCTTAGTGCCGGTCCCAAGCCCGGGTAAATGGGGAGGGTTGCGTTAGGAAGGGCATCCAGCGTAAAACATGCGCCAAATCAAATATGCGGATCACAAATGAGAATTTCATACCGGATCGGTCGAGGCCCGGGTTAACAACGACTGCCACAGGTATCGTTAGCCGACAGGGTACCGGTGGAAATTGGGCTACTGTTGGCCGAAGGAGGAAAAGGAGAGGAGGAAGACGTCTACAGAGACGGCAGGAAAAGGAGCAGTGTAGGAGAGTGGAGGTTCGGGTTGGTACTTTAAATGTTGGTACTATGACGGGTAAAGGGAGAGAAGTAGCTGATATGATGGAGAGGAGAAAGGTAGATATGCTGTGTGTTCAGGAGACCAAGTGGAAAGGGAGTAAGGCCAGGAACATTGGAGGTGGATTTAAACTGTTTTATCATGGTGTGGATGAAAAGAGAAATGGTGTAGGGGTGATTCTGAAGGAAGAGTACAGTAAGAGTGTAGTGGAGGTGAAGAGAGTTTCTGATAGGGTGATGATCGTGAAGGTGGAAGTTGAAGGGATGATGATAAATGTCATCAGTGCCTATGCTCCACAAGTTGGCTGTGAGATGGAGGAGAAGGAAAGATTCTGGAGTGAATTAGATGAAATGGTAGATGGTGTACCTAGGAAAAAACGGTTGGTGATTGGGGCGGACTTTAATGGGCATGTAGGTGAAGGGAACAGAGGTGATGAGGAGGTGATGGGTAGGTATGGTCTTAAATAGAGGAATGTGGAAGGGCAGATGGTGGTAGATTTTGCTAAAAGGATGGAAATGGCAGTGTGAACACTTATTTTAAGAAGAAGGATGATCATAGGGTGACGTATAAGAGTGGAGGAAGGTGCACACAGGTGGACTATGTCCTATGCAGGAGATGCAACCTGAAGGAGATTGGCGACTGTAAGGTGTTGGCAGGGGACAGTGTAGCTAGACAGCATAGGATGGTGGTCTGTAGGATGGTTTTGGAGGCGAAGAAGAAGAGGAGGAGAGCGAGGACTGAAAGAAGAATAAGATGGTGGAAACTGAAGGAGGAAGAGTGTAGTGTGAGGTTCAGGGAAGAGGTCAGAGAGAGGCTCAGTGGTGTTAAGGAGGTGTTGGATGATTGGGCAACTACTGCAGGAGTGATGAGGGAGGCAGCTAGAAAAGTACTTGGTGTGACATCTGGAAATAGAAAGGAAGACAAGGAGACGTGGTGGTGGAATGTGGAAGTGCAGGAGAGCATAAGGAGAAAGAGGTTGGCAAAACAGAAGTGGGATAGACAAAGTGATGAGAAAAGTAGGCAGGAGTACAAGGAGATGCGGCAGCAGGTTAAGAGGGATGTGGCGAAAGCCAAGGAAAAGGCATATGAGGAGCTGTATGAGAGGTTGGACACTAAGGGAGGAGAAAAGGATTTGTACCGATTGGCCAGGCAGAGGGACCGAGCTGGAAAGGATGTACTGCAAGTTAGAGCAGTAAAGGATGGAGAGGGAAATGTGTTGACTAGTGAGGAGAGTGTGTTGAGAAGGTGGAGGAAGTATTTTGAGCAGCTGATGAATGAGGAAAATCAGAGAGAGAGAAGGTTGGATGATGTGGAGTTGGTGAAGCAGGATGTAGATAGGATTAGTAAGGAGGAAGTAAGAGCAGCGATTAAGAGGATGAAGAGTGGAAAGTCGGTTGGACCAGATGACATACCGGTAGAAGCGTGGAGATGTTTAGGAGAGATGGCAGTGGAGTTTGTTTAACAGGATTTTGGAAGGTGAGAAGATGCCTGAGGAATGGAGAAGAAGTGTGCTGGTACCGATCTTTAAGCATAAAGGAGATGTGCAGACCTGCAGTAACTACAGGGGTATTAAGTTGATCAGTCACACTATGAAGTTATGGGAAAGAGTAGTGGAAGCCAGGCTGAGAGAAGAGGTGACCATCTGTGAGCAACAGTATGGTTTCATGCCGAGGAAGAGCACCACAGATGCCTTATTTGCTTTGAGAATGTTGATGGAGAAGTATAGAGAAGGACAGAAGGAATTGCATTGTGGATTTGTGGATTTAGAGAAGGCGTACGACAGGGTGCCAAGAGAGGAGTTGTGGTATTGTATGAGGAAGTCAGGTGTGTCAGAGAAGTATGTGAGGGTGGTGCAGGACATGTATGAGGACAGTGTGACGGCAGTAAAGTGTGCAGTAGGTACAACAGACTGGTTTAGAGTGAAGGTTGGACTGCATCAAGGATCGGCCCTGAGCCCTTTCCTGTTTGCAGTGGTGATGGACAGGTTGACAGACGAGGTCAGACAGGAGTCTCCCTGGACTATGATGTTTGCGGATGATATTGTGATTTGTTGTGAGAGTAGGGAGCAGGTTGAGAAGAGCCTGGAGAGGTGGAGATTTGCGCTGGAGAGAAGGGGAATGAAACTCAGTAGGAGTAAGACAGAATACATGTGTGTGAATGAGAGGGAGGGCAGTGGAGTGGTGCGGTTGCAGGGAGAAGAGCTTCAGAAGGTGGAGGAATTCAGGTACCTGGGGTCAACAGTGCAAAGTAATGGAGAGTGTGTTAGAGAAGTGAAGAAAAGAGTGCAGGCAGGGTGGAGTGGGTGGAGAAGAGTGACAGGAGTGATTTGTGATAGTAGGGTATCTGCAAAATTGAAAGGAAAAGTTTATAGGACTGTGGTGAGACCTGCGATGTTGTATGGTTTAGAGACAGTGGCATTGAGTAAAAGACAGGAGGTGGAGCTGGAGGTAGCAGAGCTGAAGATGTTGAGGTTTTCGTTGGGAGTGACGAGGATGGATAAGATTAGAAATGAGTTTATTAGAGGGACAGCGCATGTACGATGTTTTGGTGACAAGGTGAGGGAGGCGAGATTGAGATGGTTTGGACATGTGCAGAGGAGGGACATGAATTATATTGGTAGGAGAATGCTGAGGATGGAGACACCAGGATGGAGGAAAAGAGGAAGGCCAAGAAGGAGGTTCATGGATGTGGTGAGGGAAGACATGCAGGTAGTTGGTGTAAAAGAGGCAGATGTAGAGGACAGGGTGGTATGGAGACGGATGATCCGCTGTGGCAACCCCTAATGGGAGCAGCCGAAAGAAGAAGAAGAAGAAGTAGAAGAAAAAAAACCCCAAAAAAAACCTGAAACGAAAAAAGACTGTTGAGAGAATACTGGTAAGAGTGATTCTGAGTGAGAAAGAAAGTGAGAGAAAGAGATAATGTTTGATGTGTGCGATATGAAGGAACTTTTTCTCATAACGAATCTCAGTTACAGATAAATAGAAAATGCTGGTATAAAAAACGTTTCTGATTGATGTGATAGCATACAAAATGACTTCATTGCTCATATGATGAAACACAGACAAGATGGAATCAAATTCCAGGGAATATTAGGGGAAGAAAACACCTGCCGTATCAATTTATAGGAAGGATTCCGCCTATTCCTGATCAGGACTGTGGAGGATCCGGAGCTTGCCTTGGGAAAACTGAAATTGAGGTGGGAATACATCCTGCACACACACACACACACACACACACACACACACACACACACACACACACACACACACACACACACACACACCTTTAATGAACTTTCTTACCCCTAATCGATGTACTAGCATGTTTCTGGAAACAGAAAAGAAACTAGGGAAAGCAGAAGATAACCATAGAGACACAGGGAGACCCAGCAAACATGCCTGTCTGTTGAAATGTGTGGGTTTAATGTGGGAATGGTACCAACCGTAACCCACATCCAAGCACAGAGTGGTCTGTGGGCATGTTGTGGGTCTACAGTAGGTTCTTCTGCCTCTATGCTACCTGTTTTAAACAGCTTATGGGAATGTTATCATGTAAACTCCAGTTCTTTTCAGCAACCTTTGTTTCTTGGTTGTTTTATCCGATTTCAATCGACACTTGTTCATGCTTTCAGCTGATGATCCTTCACTCAATCAGACGTACAGATACTCGTGTTTTAAAAGACTCTGGTGAACGTTGAAGTTCTGACTACTGCTGAAGTAAAGAAGTTTGGGCATTGACATGTACTTAAGTAAAAAATTAGCAGCCTGTAGTGTCATGCTGGTAGCTAAACCATATTAATATATTATTACAAAATCATTTAAAATTGTTACCTAATGAATGTATCCAGCATTGATGATGTCACCAAATAGATTAAAACTAAACGAGGCTGGTTTGCATGAAAACTGATATAAAATATATCAAAAATCAACTTAAGTACAATAATGAAGTATTTGTAGTTCATTACTTCCCACCACTAAAGTAAAATAAATTAATGCAATAAAACCCCTGCAAGCAAAATGTCTGTGATTTTCATGCACAACTTTTTATTCACTCATTCATTCAACAGGATATAAATATATTCACTATTCACTACCCTACACAATCAGTGCACGTCTTATGGAACTCAAACACACTTTGCAAGTCTTTTCAGGTGAAACAGATCACTGAAACAAATCTGTAAGCATAATGATATAATATTTTATTTAACCATAACACACTTCATGGTAACAACAGTGTAATGATCTTCATCTTCATAAACACGATTAGGGTGTGACGCATTATGATCCTCTTATAACCTGTAGATTAGGGCCACTGTTTCCTTTTGCATTTTACCAGAAGTAAACTATTGATCTGGTTGCATGTAAATGCAAATTCCGCGCGTGCTTTTCCTCGAGATTTTAATGCCAATTATCAGAAAGTACTAATTTTGCAGTGCAGTCTCGTGCACCATCAATAGTTTGCTCCATGCGCTAATCTGGTGAGGAGGGGAGAGGCTTATACCTCTCTCTCTCTCTCTCTCTCTCTCTCTCTCTCTCTCTCTCTCTCTCTCTCTCTCTCTCTTTCTCTCTCTCTCTCTTCTTCTTCTTCTCTCTTACTCCCTCCACGACTCGCACATTTCGGTCGTCTCCACTCTTACTGCAGCTCGTGATGGCGAAGAGGACGAAGACTAGACTCGCGTGCGTCGTGTGCGTGGCGCTCGGGTGCGCGGCGGCACTGGTCTGCGTGTGCGCGCTGCTGCTCGTGCAGATGAACAAGTGCGGGGACTCGAGGTTCACGAACTTCGCCGTCGCCGCCGACTCCCTCACGTGCTCCAACATTGGCAGGTAACGGACACGAGAGACAGCTGACCATTGAGCTCGAGGGGAACCAGAATGCGCAAAAAGAACGGGTTCGGTTCCGCGCACTCCAGATTCCGAACGCATAAACCCTGCGCGTCGTGTTTCAGTGGTTTGGGATAGTGGGGTGTTTGATTTCACAGCTAGTATTTATTATTTATTATTGTTTTGTTGTAGTTTTGGAATAATTGCGCAGTGGCTCAAGTGGGGTTTGGGGACCACCCGTGGCTTTTAAGGAATTCTCGGGGTGATGACGTATGTCTTTATTTGTTTTATGATAAGTGTATTAAATATTTTTTACTGGCCTTTGATCGTTTCAAGTCAAAAATTCAATAACACAAATTATTAATAATCTCACCACATAAAAAAAAAAACATATTTAAATAATTAATTTAAGAGTTGAATAGGTAATATATTTTCGGAAATACATTTTTCTTTCCATATTTCTCTGCATCACAATCCTCAGTTTAAGTCAATAAAAGTTGAGCTGAATTGAAGTTGATTAGTTGAACAGCAGAGTTCAGTCCACACAGCGAGCTGGAGAGAAATCAACACGTGATATCTCCATACTCCAGATGTTTCTTTTTGATCAGATTGAACTTTGGAATCAACACTTATTGTCTGGAATATAAAGCAAAACCAATTGTTTAATATTTTTCATAGCTTGAACAATTAAATCTCTTATTTTGATCATTTCTGATTGTATCTCCATAAATAAGCCAATGATTTTTGCTTTAAATTATGCATTCACTTCGATGTCTTGTATCATGTCAACATGAGCCGGAGTTGATTTAAATGGTGAGCAGTAAACGTATGCTTGTATTCATGCGGCTCTGTTCAGCACCAGCTACTGAGAGAACAGCAAATATTTACTTTTACATTTATGGTATTTTGCAGAAGCTCTTATCCAGAGAAACTTACAATTATCCCATTTATAGAACTGAGCAGTTAAGGGTTAAGGGCATTGCTCATGGGCTCACCAGTGGCAGCTTGGTAGATCTAAATAAAAAATAATATAAAAGTACAATAATAGCAGGAAAGTGATGAACATCTCATGTGAAACCAAAACTAATGATATAAATGGTAGGGATTTTCCAATTTCTTTGATATTGTGGTGAAGGACCCTGAGGCGACTGTACATTATATTCAATTATCTTCAGCCAGTACTTTATCCTAGTCAAAGTGGAAGTGAATCCAGAGTCTATTCAATAAACAATGGGTATGAGGTGGGGAGACATCCTGAATAGGGTATCAGCTCGTTTAAGAGCTTCACATGCAGGATATAGTGTATATAAAGAAAAAGAAAATGTGTTCGGAAAAAAAAAGCAGTGCAGCAGCCAAAGACTTGATGTTATGATGATGTTGAAAACACAATAGGCTGCTCCCACAAAAGAGCTTTAAAGAAAGAAGATGTGATTGTGAAAAAAAAGTTGCTCTTTTGAAACAACTAAACATCTGTTGCAATTTTCTACAAAACAATGACAATGGTGTCTTTACCAAACTTGAGCATTAAAAATCTAAATTGCAAAGCCAAGAGAAGTTTAGGGCTCAGATTATACTTATTCGTTCAAGTCTGCTTGAGTGTTTTTAGGTTAAATTCAAACATATACACCTGGAACTGTACCCAGTTAAATTAAACAGCGTGGTCACACCTGGACCTCATGACTGATCTTCTCTCACTGAACTCACTGTAGTATATCATCCCAAACGCTCTGCAGATTCCACCAATCTCCATCTGGCTCTTACCCAACATACACACTTTTCTCAATCAGGATTGTCTTCCAGTCAAGAAGTCCAGGATCTATATGCAGATGGAGGTTCTCATGCCTAACAGGCTCAGCGTCCCAGTCTGGTGCTGAGAAATGATGGTGTTGAATTCTGAGGTCATGTCTGTGAACAGCATTTTACATACGTGTCTTTTTTGTCAGGGTAAGTGGTGGGGAGCAGCAGGGGCTTGATGCTAGTCATCATGCACCTCTGGAAGCATAGTAGTAACTATGAAACATAGCGGTTGGAATGAAGCACTACTTCGAGATATGTTTGTGCATAGTCAAGCAGATTTTTTCAGGATGAGTGCAGACGGTTTTCCTCACATTGTTCACAGGATGCAATATGGTCTGAAAATTAGACATGCTGATGTTAGAGCAGTGTAGGGCAACCAAGATAAGAGTTTTGTCCTATGATAAAGTGAAGATCAGACATGAGGTCTATGGCTAGGTGTGACTAATGTCTTATGGTCTTGGTGTAGTTACTGTAGCAGGAGAAGTTGGGATTCTCTACTCCTCAACCCCCCTGTCGATGAACATTGTCCCAGAGCTCATACAAAGCTCTCCAAAAGTGCTATTAGTTTATAAGTGAGAACTGTACTGTAGGTGTTGTTGGATCCAGTGGATAAAGACAGAATCCAGCATACCTGATGAGAGTTTAACATCATTCTGGTACATGTTTTGATCAGGGTTCATAATAAAGCATTGCTATAAATTGCCAAAGCTTGAAAAACAACTGAACTCCTTAACAGGGACTGGCCAGGAGTTGAGACACATTCTGGATTTGGTGTCTTCGTCAGGCTCAGAATATTTTCTGTGTCGGATACGATGTACTTTCCCAATATCTTTGACAGTACATAATTAACCAGATTCTTAAAAAAACTCTGATCCAAAAGGAAACCCAAACAGCATCATGCAGTACTTAGAGTGTCCAGAGGTGGTGAATGCCGTCTTCCACTTGTACTCTCATAAATCACATATTTAGTATTTTGTAACGTATGTTCTAAAAGGTAAAGCTTATAACATGCTCTGTGGTTGACTTTTAAATAAACAGACCACACCAGCAGGTGGAAGTGAAAGTGGAAAAGACTAATTTAATGTTAATCCATTAAAAGTGCATATGAACAGGGATGAGTATGTTTACTTAATATAATATGTTCTCAAATGCCCCTTCACCGCAACAAATTCCTGAACAGCCAAGACATGCTGGCGTCTAACATGGCTTTGGTGTTGAGGTGTTTAGACTTGTGTTCATATTCTCAAACAGATTTCACTGTTACTCAGACTGTATGATTAGTGGGATAACAATTGGTGGAAAGTAACACAATGGTTAAGATGCTGGATTTCTTATTCGAAAGGGCATGAGGTCAAATCCCAGCACATCCCCAGCTTCCCAAACCCCAGCACCACCCAGCTGTCCTTAGATCTTATACAGTTTTTTCCATGTGGGAGCCCACCTTTACGAGTTGTTCAACAGTAGTAACTGTCCCTCCTAGGCATCCTGCAACCTTGGGGTTGATGTTGTTTAGGATGCAGCTCAGCAACTAAGTGATGTCTGCCTTTTATTGAAAGCAGAGGGCACGGTAATCAGAGGCAAAATCCCTCAACTTCTGCCCCGGCTGCTGTACCTTGGTGCTTAGCTTGTTTTAACATCTGCCAGGTAGTCATCTGAAATGAAAGCTGACATAAAGGCCTTGTTGAACGTCCTCCAATTATGGATTTTGATTCTCTCTGCCTTCCACCAGCTCAGTGCAGGTCCCTTCAACACAGTGCTCAAGGTACTTGTGGGAAAGTAGAGCCAGGGATGTGCTGTGATCAATTTTGCCTTGTCCTGCTTTCGGTACATAGTTAGGCATTTGGCATGGCTGATGTCACTTTATTCTACTTGACCTTCCTGAATTCTTTCATCGTGTCCAAACAGTGCTCCAAAAACCAAAAAAAACAACTGTTACTTACTTCTGTTACATCACCATGGACAAAATGGTGGTTTAATATTGTTTGATTAAAACGCAGTAATGTCAAAGTCAATGCTTTCAGGGCGTTCCCCTACTGGTTTTATTACAAACAAAAGCAAATCAGCTGCTCCTCACAGCCCTTCTCCAGCCAATTACAGTGTCACAATGAATTACAAAAACAATGAATGAACTTCAAAGCAGGCAGTTTTGGGTTGTCAAAGATTTCCTCACCACTGCATTCATTCTCCAGTTCCCTTCATTACCCTTTTATTATTATACTGGAAGTTTCTGAATGCCAGTGGGAAGAGATGCTTGAAGCTTTGTTGTTTCTGCTGCTTTGGTTTCTTCATATATGAAGTTTGTCTGCGATTATTCATTAATTTCCCCCTGTTGTTTTGTCCTTTATCCTCACCCTGTAGCATCATATTTGTCTGAGGCAGTATGATTCAGGAATGCAGCTCGCCTGCTCTTAAACTATAAAACCAGGACAATAAGCAGCTTCATCGTGCCTTTTCTATTATCTACAATATAAAAATAAATAAGAAACATTACAAGATGACAGCAATCGTGATTGATTGACACCACATGGGGAGATGTTCTGCACATTATTTGCTTTTCATTGTTTATTTAAGAGTCTGAAAAGACATGCTCGAAGCTGTTTGGGCTTTATTGGGGTTAGTTTATCACATTCTCATCTTACAGCCAATCCAATTGAACTCAATTATGCTTTCTCTACAATCCTTCTGTTTTTCCAGATTAGTAAAAGAACAATAAGCCCACTGTCAAGTCTCCTTCCACAGGTCACCACTTTCATCACCTTTCATTCATCCATACTTTGTTTATTTTCTCAATATGGTGGCAGTTTAAAACATTTTGATTTCTTGATCTTGGTCCAAGTTTCTCTCGAGTCTTGTTTTCACTTTACATTGTAAATACACAAACACAAAAGTTGGAAAGGTTCTGAACTTTTACCTCTCACCCTCAAAGGCTTCCAAAACATTTATCTTGCCAGCATGAAGCTTGACATGATGTTAATCCTGAAATCTTCATGCCTTGAGCAGACGTTTTTTTTTTTGTCTGATTTTATTTATTTAGTTTTTCACAGTCCCTGTAACTATTTTCTTTTAATAATAATAATCATTATCATCATCATAATAGAAACTCTGTCTCTGAACATTGACTAGAAAAAGAAATCCGTTTCATGGCGTCTGGACACTTTATGGTAGCTGGGACTATATTTGGTAGAGGTGATTTAGGGTGATTTACAGGTGATTTCTTCCTGTATGTTAGTATAGTGTGTATGAGTCAGACCTTTACCCCAAAAACAAATGCATTTCTCCTCTATCAGCATCTTCATTTCTAATCGACTTCATTCTACAGATTCATGCGAAAGTGGCCACCGCTTTAAATATTTTTTGGAACACCATTTGATTAAGATAAACATTCCTGCTGGTTCTTCCACAATTACTTTGTGATATTTTGGACATAATTATAGTAATTTTTTTTTTTACAGTTTTTTACTGTTTTAAGAGTTTATAAATTTTGAGACGTCAGAACTGGATAAGTGTAAAGACATTTGCACATACCACAGTAATACTTTATTCTCCCCGTATTTGCAGCCCTACACAGTCCAGTACACAGTAAAACAAAAGAACATTCCTCCAGGGCCGATACGAAACAAGATAAATTAACAGAAGTTTTGCAAAATACCAGCGGAGGATGTGAACGAGTCATGTAGTTGAGTAAAAGTCGAGATGCAGTCGGTGAAATATGAGTCCAGTAAAAGTAAAAACCTTTAAACTTTCACTTGAGTAAAACTGACACTTTTTTGCCTTCACATGTACTTAAGTATCCAAAGTACTCAGATTTATTATAACTTTAATGTTCCTATTATCGATTTTGTTAAAAGACTCTTTGCTTAATCACCTCAGTTTCTGTGAAAAGACTCAAATGTGACTCTCAGCACACAAACCAAACAAACACTGATTGATTTCTATTAAAATGATCATGAGCCCAAAACCTTTTTCTTTAATGACTTCGTGTAAATAAGTCCACGTGTGTTGTGGTGAGTTCGAGTCAGGAGATTCTTCCATCATTTATTCCTCTTAATGTCCTGCTTGGTGTTGAATTGACTCTGAACTGTATGCTGGTGATCAGTAGATACACCAAGCGGCGATGGCGGTTTTAGCTTGAATGAAGCTCTGGGTGAACCACACCATGACCCAAAATCTCCCCATGATTAGTTTCAGCTTTGAGAAGCTCCTCTGTGCTTCAGCTACCGTCACTAGACGAGTGAAACATGTTCTCAGAGCAGTCCACAAATTTGGAGACATTTCTGAGCTCCATTTCATGTCTAAATATCACCTTAAATGCATTTATTAAATTTAAATGCAATTGAATTCACGTCATTGTGCACAATTCATCAAACTCTCAAAACCAAAAACCATAAACTCCTTGGCGAATTAATAATCTATATCATTATTATATCTTTATTATATCCTTATATGTGTATGAGTCTTTTAAGCTGCACTGGAGATTCTCCTCACTGACCTCAGCTCAGGATTATTCAGTACAAACACTGAAAACATTCATAACATCACTTTAATTTAAGGGAACCAAATCCATAAGTGCTGTTTACTTCAATCCAACTGGACAATTACAGTGGGTTGGAATTGTTTTGTTGCTACACACATCATGATAAACAACATACTAAAATGTGCGGATGCTCAAATATAAAAAGGACTGACTGATTTAGCGGAATGTAGTTGAGTAAAAAATGAGATACAGTAATTCCGCGCTTTACTGCGGTTCGTATCTGGTGCCCCGGTTTCTCACGGAATTGCGTTTGCCATGTAATTCATTAGTTTGGCTGATTTTCCAGGTCTCTCACGGAGATCACCATCGACCAAAACACTTGTTTTTATGGATTTTTATGTTGAAATAATACAATTTATTAATAAAAATATACTGTATTCTTACAAATGTTTCCTGTGTGTGTTTAAAGTGTGTGGGAAACAAAAAAACAATAAAAACTATTTTAATCGCGGATAAACAGTAGATTACCGTAAATTACTTTACAATTTAATGAAGTTAAAGTTGAAATTTCCCCAAATTGAAATACTTCAGTAAACGAATTACATTTACTTCTTTACTGTCCGTCACTGGTGGTAATAAAAAGGATTTAAATTATATGTTACCTACTTTTCCCTCATTAAAGAATCTTTTGTTAAATGATGTTATATGGTTTAATTTTAAAGAACAATCTTCAAAATCCATGACCCTAAATAATCACTAAGACATGTCCAGGGTAGAGAAGTTACATGAAGCTAATGTGAGGACAGTAAAGCTTCTTTAATCCGTCTCTTTATCCAGAGTGCACAGAAACACAACTGCTGTGCTGAAAGCATTTTAATGGGTTCTGGCATGGATTTGCGAATGCTGGATAACCCCCAGAGGTGCTAAATACCTGTATAAGTGTACACATTTCATTGTCATGCGTCCATTTTGCCCCTGGAGTAATTTCTCAAGTTCCAACCAGATTGCAGTTTGTTCCAGATCACTGGGAGTCTATGGGTTATTTACTTCTCTCAGTAATCTGTGCTGTTTTGTTTAGAGGGTTGATGGAGAGGTTTGTCAGGGGTGACTGTCACTGCTCGGAAGGTGATTTCGCAATCGTTTCAGACTTTATTGTAGATGTTTCGATAGAACATCACAGTTACACATTGCTGATACAAACAGAAACTTAAACGTACAGAAACGTACCTGCTCCTTTACAGTAAAACCTGTTTTATTTCTTACTGAAACGTACTAATATATACTATACAAACAAAAGTGTTGGGACACCTGACTTTTTCAGCCATATGTGTGTACTGAACATGATGAATGTGAACCCTGACTGCACCCCAGACCTCCAGCGCCTGACTTTACTAACACCCATGTGGATGAATGAATCTCCACAATCTACACAAGCGAGGAGCAATTATAAGATTAAACTGGGAATAAATGTGGAATTGCGATGCTCAAAAATGACATACCAAACTTATGACCAGGCGTCTGCAAACTTCTGGCAATATAGTGAATATTGATGACGTCATCATCTATGATTCACATTTACACATTATTTCTAAGAATGTGAATATTTTGTATTAGTTGTGAACATTTTTAGAAACAAAAACTATTAAGTGACTAATTCAGTAGATTAACCACTGACTGTGATGTGGCAACAAAACCCTTTGAGCTGTTGGAGGGTTGGTAAGAGGGGCACCAGAGCCAATGAGGGCAGAGGGGCATTGGCTCTAGAAACCCCATCCCCCCCCCCCCCTGTGCACTGACCGGCTGCAATGATATTTTTAGATCTTTTCATACATGAGGATTAATTATTTAATTTCTCCAGGATGGATAAACAGTTAATAAGCTGATCATTACATGACATGCTTTTCTCCACTTTACATTCAGATGCTTCCTCATAGCGTTTCTAAATACACTGTTTTCTTTTGAGTACCAGCACTATGAGAGGTGCACTTCATTTTAGTGTATTTTCTTCATATCTTTCTAAAGTTTCACTTTACACTTCAGGAACTAAATGTGTCTGAACATGGTCGTCATGCGTTCTTTTTCAGGATATGCTTCTACTTGTATTTTTGGGATTTTTTTTATTATTCATGGCCAGCACAGGATTTAACCCACTGGACAGCAGCCATCAGTTCTGAGCTCAGCTTTTTGTGAATATATGTGTGTGTGTGTGTGTGTGTGTGTGTGTGTGTGTGTGCGTGTGTGTGTGTGCGTGTGTGTGTGTGTGTGTGTGTGTGTGTGTGTGTGTGTGTGTGAGTCAATTTAGGAGAAAATGTCATGTTTTATCATGCAGAACCTGAAGGCAGGAATATCAAACATTAAAAAACATTCCTATTAGTCATTTATTCTGTGTCGATTTAAAACATGTAGAGTGGAATATTAGGTACATTTATGTTACTGACATTTATACTGTGTGTGTGTGTGTGTGTGTGTGTGTGTGTGTGTGTGTGTGTGTGTGTGTGTGTGTGTGTGTGTGTGTGCCTGTGTGTCTGTGACCCCTGTTACATATCAGTGTGTCACCAGATCAGACTTGCCCTGCTCTATTATGACAAACAGTGTAATAGTACACCTGGAACTATCTAGCAATGCAGGTGTGTGTGTGTGTGTGTGTGTGGTGTGTGTGTGTGTGTGTGTGTGTGTGTGTGTGTGTGTGTGTGTGTGTGTGTGTTGCATTTTACTTACTTAATCTTTATCTTTATTTCTGTAAAAGGAACTCCTACTCTCTCTTTATAGTTTCAGCCTAAAATTGTCATCATTATTGCAGACCTGCAGCCGTGATACATTAAAAAATTATTCGCTTATGGTCTTTCATGCGAGTTGCAATATCAAGATAAAGAAGTAAAAAGAAGGACTAATGGTGTCAAGTTGGTGGATGAAGTGTAACCTAAACTGCATTCCATTACCTTCCTCCTTCTTATTGCTATCAGTTGTCAGAAATGATCTTCCAGTCTAATCTCAAATCAGAGTTTATATTATTTATTCCAAGACGGAAGAGAAGCTCGCAGCACACATCATACAGAGAATTTATTCTGAAGATATCAAAAAGAGATGAAACAACAGGAGAGAGCAGATCAGTGAAGGTGCGAGAGAGCAGTTCACTTGTGATTGTGATCTGGTGTGTAGAACTGATCAGAGCTTAATAACTGAACTAAATAACCATAAAAGTTGGGACGCTGTGTAAAATGTTAATAAAAGCAGAATGTAATGATTTACAAATCTCATAAATCAATATTCTATTCACAACAAAAAACATAATGAATGTTTAAACTGAGAACATGCCCCATTTTAAGGAAATAAATAAGATCATTTAGTATTAAAAGGCTGCAACACGTTTTAAAAAAGTTGGTACAGGGCCGTGTTTACCACCACATCTGCTGTCCATATACATCTGGGAACTGAGGAGACCAGTTTCTGAACCCATATGTGTCTGATACAGGATTTTAGCTGATGAACAGTTCTGAGTGTCCTTTGATGTATTTTTAGTTTCATGATTCACCAAATGTTTTTAAATTATTAAAGGTCTAGACTGAAAGCACAGTCTACAACACCATCATTAGTCCAGAATACAGGAGTAAAAAGATGACCAAGATTAGGATGAATCACAGGCCTGAGGCCAGCGGTTTCAGGTTTACTTACCAAGATGATTCTCAGAAAGGATTCTCGTGTTATAAAGGATTTGAATGATTAGCGTTTTCAAGAGCAAAGATATTCATGTCACCAGCTGCACCAAATAACTCAATGATTAGATGATAATTACAGTAATAGATAACTATCTATAGAGCTTTTATTTCAGATGTTTTCTTGTTTTGATCCTTGTTCAAGAGTAAACTGGAGAACTGGCCAGATAACTAGTTAGAAAATGTGGGGGGTTTTTTATCCGATGTCCTATTTCACTCGTATACAATAACGCTATCTAGTTACTGAGAAATCCGTCGCTCTTAGATAAAATAGTTTTTTGCATTCCTAATGAAACAAGTCGTGAGATTTGACACCACACTGTCCTCATTCACTTCCTGTATGCTCCTTTGTTTCTAATGTCTTTAAGGTCCATCTCACTTTTCATCTAAACCATGTTTCTGTGTCCTAGTTGACTTGTTTACTCCGACTAAGGCGTCTTATTCAACTGAGAAGATTCTACAAAAGGAAAAGAAATCTGTGTAATAGATTGTATATTAAACACTTTATGAGCAAAAGTTTGTGGACACCTGATCATAAGATTGGACGCTTCTTTTGGGCTTCTTTTTAAACATCCCATTAAACATTTAATCCACATTTGCTGTTATTATATCCTCCACTCTTCTGGGAAGATGTTCCACTAGATTTTATGGAGATTTTTGCTCATAGGTTCGAAGCTCTGTATCAGGAGATCTTCCACATCTTTAAACCGATGGAAAGCAGATCTTCATGGAGCTGCACAAAGGCATCATCATGCTGAAACGTATTTCGTTTCCTAGTTCTAGGAGTTCTAGTTTTCATTCTCCTGCCTCTAAAGATGTTTGTCTCTGTTTGCCTCCATCTTTAAATAACCACATATGACTGTAAAACTCAGGTGTCCCAAAAGATTTGGTGTCTCAGTGTTTAGGAATATGAACATGCTGTTATAGGTAAATATCATCTAATCTTCTTCCATTCTGTTTTAAAAAGCTGAGTTGAATTGTTTAGTTTGCTAATGGAGCCGCACGGTTGTGTATCTCAGCAGTGTTGCTCTTTCACATCTCCAGGGTCACTGCATGAACCTAAGATCAGTTTACAGTCTGAGGAGTTTCACATGTTCTCCATTTGTCACTACAAGTATTGTTCACTCCTCCTAAAGACGTGCTGGTAGTTGGATTGACAACCATGAATTGCCTGTAAATGTGAAATAGTTCAGTGCTGTGTGATGGACACGCTCAATGCTCCTGCACTGAGATCCACCACAACCCTGATGATAGATTCCATGATGGCTGGAACAATACTAAAGTATCAGTAATGTCACTACTGTTGTTTTGGCGAGAGGATTCATTCTTACATTAAAATACTGATTGTACCTTATATTCTTTTCAAAGTTTTAATTTAAGAATTTTTTTTTTTTAAGTTTTAAAAAATGTAGAGTTTTTAAAAAAAAAAATGCAACAAATAACAAAGTCCAGTTCATTGTAATAAATCTACATGTACATAAACCATTACGACGGGTCCCATAAACTATATAAGAATTTAGAAAAATAACAAAATAGAATATAAATGCAGTGAAATAAAAATATAAAATAGGATTTATTATAAAAAAAAAAAAAAGAGAGAAAATCAGAATGTGGAGTAAATATATGGCAGTAATTCTGCAGAGAGTGTGTGTGTGTGTGTGTGTGTGTGTGTGTGTGTGTGTGTGTGTGTGTGTGTTGTGCTAAAAGGCAAAAAGAAAAGTGAGTTTATTAATTATTATTAATATTAATATTAATAATGGTGCATTTTCTTTTAGTTTCTATGCAACAAACTCTGGAAATTTAACAGTCTGAAGATTTACTTTGACCAAACAAATCTATAAAAGTCCAGATGTTCCACATTATTTTCATTGAAAAATCTTCCTTTAGTATGAAGAACAGCTTTACACACGTTCAGCATCCGGACACTTTCTCCAAACGTTCTTTTGTAAAACTCACTAAAGATGTTCTTCACTAGTTGGAGATTTGAACTGGATCACATCTTCTCTCCTGTTCTCCATCTTACACAAGTTCTTCTGTTAGAGACACAAAGCTCACATTCGGACTCCACAGGACTTCATTCACTGTCACATTGTGTGTTTTGTGTTTTACTGAGTTTGTTGTACAAAAAAAACAAAAAGAACTTGCGTGTGTTTTAAAATCCATAAAAGACTGTGGAAGAGTTGTAATGGTGAAATCCTCTTATTGCTCGTTCTAGTCATTTTTACTTCAAACTAAAACTCATTGTTTTGATTCCAATCTCTTTTTTTTCCAGCAGTTGTATTTATGTCCACATTAGTTCCTGTCTGAAGCTGTTTTTTTTTTTATCTCTGTCAAAAAAATGTTTTGTTTAAAAGAGTGACCTCTTTTAGCTTTTAGACGACCGCTGAGACTCGACTTCTTGTTCTATTGTTATTATCAGTGTTTCCTTTCTCGCTAACGCTGATGATCCTTATCCCTAATGGTCAGGCTGGTCGGTTTGTGTGTGTGTGTGTGTGTGTGTGTGTGTGTGTGTGTGTGTGTGTGTGTGTGTGTGTGTGTGTGTGTGTGTGTGTGTGTAATTAATGAAGTAAAATTTTATAGTAAATTAAAATTATTTCTTCGCATATCCCAGTGATGTTAGAAAGAGCGGCCGTTTGATGACATCGGGGTTTGAACCCACAACAGTGTGATCGATAAAACAGAGCCGTAACCACTGAGCTTCTATTTCACCATAATGGATGATAAATAAAGTGTAGGTGATCCATGATGTCCTAAGGATGGCTTTTTTAATATATAAATAATTGACAAAAGAATCCATGATGAGTTGCTGTCTAGCCAATTTAAAAGACTCAGCCATTGACTAGTTTATGTTTAAGGCCCAAATATACACAAATTACACAAACTAACCACAGAAATAGTAGCAGTATTGTGTGTATTTGTGTTTTAGTGCCATGCTGCTCTGGAAATGCTGGAATATAAGTGTAATTGAAGCTCAGTGATTTGTTATGAAATGGGAAGACAATGGAAGGTTGTAAGCAGATCCTGTGATGGACACTAATCGTTTGAATGATGTTTGTGTTTGTTTAAAGGGATATTCTGTTTGAAGGCGGCTCGGCGGTAGACGCGGCGATTTCTGCGCTGCTGTGTACATCACTAATGAATCCTCAGAGCATGGGAATCGGAGGCGGCTCCATCTTCACTATCATGAGTAAAGACGGTATGTGGAATTCCTGTCTTCAGTTCACTCTTATTCATGTCACCTGTAAGGTTTAGTCCTAACGAGCACCAACAGTGTTGTCTTTAAGGCTGATTTCAGACTCACCCTTTCGGCTAACTGCTCAGAAACGTACTCGGGTGAAGGGAAAGTGGGGGGGAAACAGTTAATGTCACTCTGACAGTATTGTGTTTCCTGTGTTATTGACCCTGTGCAGGAGCTGTTACTGTCTTTCGGCCCACTTTAGAAAAAAAAAGGGAAAAAAAACACAGGAGAAACAAAAATGATGCTCGATATAACAACTGTTATAACTGTTACAGCAGACTTATAAACTAATAAGAACACACTCACATTTTACTCCATATATACAAAACAAGACCTCATCAGGGAGAAGTGTTGAAGGTTTCAGTCTGGTGAACTCAATCAGAAGCTCAGAAACACATCAGCACAGAGAAGATGTTACTGTTTGGTGATGCCACTAGCTCACAGACATGACGCAGTTATTGCACGCAAATATGTGCAATCAAATATTGCGTGTTTTTTACTCTGCTACTTTACTATAGTTAGTATTTTGCCATTTGGTAGACACAATTATCAAGAGCCAATGGCAGGATCTCTGTAATGAATATTAGGGACGGATCGACGTAAACATTAACGATGTGATGCATCGATTAAAAAAATTTTCATTGGTGCAACTTCGCATTTGTATCGTAATGCATTTTATTTTAACGTATTTGCGACGTAAACATTTTTTAAATTTCTATATAATTATTAGTAGATGCGCTCAACTTTTATTATTTAGAAAGTGACCAATAATTTGTGAGCAATATTTAAAATGTAGATTGATTTCTCGTCGCTAAACTGTATCTCGAGCGCGTTCTCTCAGCACCGCCGCTGCTACGTGAATATGCAGCACTACGGAGACGAGGCGTGTCCTGAGAGTCACGTAAAATACAGATTAACATGGCAGAGGCAGAGCTGTAACTTCCGGCAGACACAACATGAAATTACCATATTTTAGTTAATCTTTTTTTTTTTTTTGTGAAAGGGCCATGTGTCAGAAGGCACTTAAGTAAATTTATGATTTCTTTTCGAACTGAAGAAATGAAAGTGAAATTTCGGTACCATATTTAATTGCAGTGCATCAGATTTTTTCCACTGAATCGTATTGTGTTGAATCGAATGGAAAACGAATCCCTACTGCATCGTAATAAAGGGGAATCGTATCGCATCGAATCGGCAGCTGCTTCATATGAATCTTTATGTATAGTATCGTCGGCTCTGCATCGAGATGTGAATCACATCGGCCTCAGTCATGGAGACGCACATCACTAATGAATACTCTCAGTGTAATGGCTTGGCTGCGGCGGTAATATAGAATAATCATGTACATTTTATGTACAATTAAGTAGGTTCCAGAAGAGAACAATGCCAAAGGATCAGAGGAAACATTGTGCAGTACCGGATGTGATAAGTGTGGATCTGCTTATGTCCTTGTAGATAAGCATCAATGCTTTAAATCCAATGCAAAAAGCTACAGGAAGCCAGTGGATGTGAGTCTGAAGGGTGAAAACAAGTCACAAGGCAGCTGCATTCTGGATCAGTTTCAGAGGTTCAGAGCTGCCAGATGTTCAACTGCCTGAGTTTTATGTGCATGTGTGGAGATACTGTAAATGGATGAATCCTTCTGACAGGGTAAAGAAAAAAATGAGCATGATGTCACCGCATCAAATGTGCATGGAAATGATTGTCCATGATAAATAAGATCAAGAATGAGATCATAGTGTTTCTCTAGGGGTATCACAAGATCCTGATGGTGGAATAATTCACCTGTTGGATGAACAGCTATTTGGTTTTGCTAGGATTAGATTTCCACGGATGAGCAGCGGTCTATGACGAGATGTCTGCCAGACGTTCTGAGGTCTGAGAGGGAGCGTAAGTGTCTAAAGAAGGGGGCAGATGATTTGTTTACGAGATGAAAACTTCAACTAGAGATCATATTCACCTTTCGAACTTTGTGATATCTGTTGTTTTTAAAGTGGCTGCAGTGCAAACAAAAATAATAGACATGATAACAGCAATAACGATCATGATTTCTTTTTTCAGGTGACACGACTGTGATCAACTCAAGAGAAACAGTTCCTAAACGTTTCCCACCAAACCTGCTGGACAAATGCCCCTCTTCCATAACAATGGGTCAGATTGGTAGGAGAATCTGCTTTCCATCACTAATCTAATCATTTCACTGAGAGGTGTGATGATCTACTGGTGATACACACACACACCATCCACTCTAACAGGAGATACAGAGGTACAGGGAGTCAAAAGATTCAGTTAATGTTCACATTAAATATCAGAAAAGAAGAAATTGTGATCTCTCTGATGTCGTTGTGCCTCCATGGTTTCCAGTCTGCCCAGTTCGGGTGAATATCAGAGAGTTTGGAGACTCGCTATGTTTACAAGAAAGTACTTTATTTATCTACTTTTCCAAACTATCATCCTGGAGACAACGAGCACCGAAAGGTTAAGATGAGGCTGATAATAAGTGCTAATTACTAGTGAAGGTGAATCAGGCGTGCAGATCATGAATGTTTTTAAATCCGGTATTTTCTTAGCCATGTTAACGCCATTATACAAAACGTCAGCTTTTTCTTGACTTTTTAACCCTTTAAATCGCAGCATGTGTTTAGATGACGGATTTGATCTGATATGGATTAGAAGGTTTTACACAAATTCTTTGTCAGCTTGAATGCACACTGAAACGATTTAAAAAAGACGACAATACAAACACTATGATTAGAGACAATCCAATCATGGTAGTAAAAATGAAACCAAACCGAAACTCATATCATTTATCCATTATATTTTGTTACATAAGAAACTAAAATATTTGCGTACATATATACATACATAGGGATAAACTTATCATGACTAATAATGTAGATACGCAGCCATAATGTACAGAACATCAAATTAAAAATAAATAAATAAATAATTAGATGCTGAAAGGCCACACTGCAGACATGATTCGCATTAATTCAGCAAATTAAATCATTGTTAAAATAACATTTAATATAATTTCATTAGTTCTGTTGTGTGTAAAATGCAGTATATTTACTTCTGGCAGGGAAAAAAAACGATGGTCCATGTTTATAAATGGAAAGCGATAAAGTTATTAGTGCAGAAAAGAGAATCTTCATCAGATACATCAAGCATTTAAACCACAATCGTCATGGTTTTGGTCTGAAATGTAAAAGTCCTGATCTGATGGAGCAGAACACTGAGAAAACCTGCACACTACAGCACTTCACATGGTCGAGATTTACATGGACACCCGAAACCCAGAACAGTAGACGATTTAAATAAACCCAAAACAGCCACAAACACTGTCTAATCCAAACACACAAGATCTGATCAACACACAAGATCTGATAACACATATAGAACACATTCCCAAAACGAGCCAAAGCCACAGAAGCAATTCATTTTAAATATGTTCTGTTTTATTCTCCATACATGAGATCCTCAACCAAATTCAGCCAAAAACAGAACCCTGTGTGCTGGACCGATATTCATTTGTAGTGTGTGTGTGTGTGTGTGTGTGTGTGTGTGTGTGTGTGTGTGTGTGTGTGTGTGTGTGTGTAGGTCCAGATTGGATTGGAGTTCCCGGTGAGCTGCGTGGTTATGAACGTGCTCACAAACTTTTCGGGAAACTTTCATGGGAGCGACTGTTCCTGCCCGTCATCAAACTGGCCAGAGACGGGTTTCCTGTTCCTGAGTACCTCGGCCATGTTTTTCAAGACAAGCGAATCGTTACTCTGGTGCAGAAAACATCGTTGTGGTACTGATTTTTCTAGTTCTTGTAGTTCTTTTAATGTCGTTGCTCCACCACTTTTCTGCTTCTCACTTTAATCATCACCAACCTGCTTCTTCTTCTTCCCTTTGCCCGGTCCTGCTTCTCCTAGATTTCAGACTTGCCCCGTACGTTAATGTTTATTCAGACAAATCTGCAGTGAATTGTTGTTTTTTTGTGTGTTGTATTTGTAGTCAAGTGTTTTGCCATGAGAATAAAACACTTCTCAGAACAGGGGAAACACTGCGATACCCAAAACTTGCAGATACTCTGGAAAAAATTGCGAAAGAGGGAGCTGATGCTTTTTATAAAGGCACAATCGGCCAGGATTTAATAACAGACATAAAGGAAACAGGTACTTTTCTGCATTTGTGTGTGTGTGTGTGTGTGTGTGTGTGTGTGTGTGTGTGTGTGTGTGTGTGTGTGTGTGTGTGTGTGTGTGTGTGTGTGTTTAGTAACATTTAAATGACACCAAACAGAATACAGATGAATAATATGACAAACATTGCTATGAAATCATTTGGAGGTGTGTCGGTGTGTGTGTGTGTGTGTGTGTGTGTGTGTGTGTGTGTGTGTGTGTGTGTGTGTGTGTGTGTGTGTGTGTGTGTGTGTGTGTGTGTGTGTTGCAGGTTTTGAACATTCTCCATCATTGTTTTCAGGTGGATATTTGTCATCAGAGGATCTTAAGAATTTTCAGGTGAGAATAAACAGATCTTTTTCGATTGGGTGTGTTTCAGTTGTATTATATTCTTTGATATGTGTGTGTGATATTGTGTGATATTGTGTGATATTGTGTGTTTTCAGGTGAGAGTGGGTAAAACTTTATCAGTTCCACTGGATAATTTTACGATGCATTTCCCTCCCCCGCCATCTGGAGGCGCTCTCCTCAGCTTCATCCTCAGTGTTATGAAGGGTTCGTTTGAGTAAAATAACCAGAAATGAGATACAATAACAATATAGTTTTATATATAAATACAGAAATGACAGATCATGTAAAGATTTTGTTTGTGTGTGTGTGTGTGTGTGTGTGTGTGTGTGTGTGTGTGTGTGTGTGTGTGTGTGTGTGTGTGTGTGCTGCAGGTTTTGAACATTCTCCATCATTTGTGACGAGTGAGAAGAGGAAGCTGATGCTTCATAAGTACATAGAAACGCTCAAGTTTGCGAACGGACAGAGGAGGAATATCAGAGACCCCCAGTACAGTAAAGACAGCGTAAACACTTTTCTATTAAATAATCAATTGTGAGATTTTGTGCAAGAATTTAGTTTAGTTTAATTTTTAGAGACGTTTTAACACACATACACTCTGAGAACGTCCATCAAACTGGACTCGGACATTTCAACCCTTTTCAACTGTCTAATCTGTTCATTCAGGTGTTCATCACTCTTCTGTTCTGTTCTGTTCATCACTGTTCTGTTCTGTTCTGTTCTGTTCATCACTCTTCTGTTCTGTTCTGTTCTGTTCATCACTGTTCTGTTCTGTTCTGTTCATCACTGTTCTGTTCTGTTCATCACTGTTCTGTTCTGTTCTGTTCATCACTGTTCTGTTCTGTTCTGTTCTGTTCATCACTGTTCTGTTCTGTTCTGTTCATCAC
The DNA here is from genome assembly GCA_039877035.1 of Silurus lanzhouensis. NCBI lineage: Eukaryota > Metazoa > Chordata > Actinopteri > Siluriformes > Siluridae > Silurus > Silurus lanzhouensis. Next base: position 520,714 of record JBCEWE010000462.1, on the reverse strand, counting down.
TGTTCTGTTCTGTTCATCACTCTTCTGTTCTGTTCATCACTCTTCTGTTCTGTTCTGTTCTGTTCATCACTGTTCTGTTCTGTTCTGTTCTGTTCTGTTCATCACTCTTCTGTTCTGTTCTGTTCATCACTCTTCTGTTCTGTTCTGTTCTGTTCATCACTGTTCTGTTCTGTTCTGTTCATCACTGTTCTGTTCTGTTCTGTTCATCACTCTTCTGTTCTGTTCATCTCTGTTCTGTTCTGTTCTGTTCTGTTCTGTTCATCACTCTTCTGTTCTGTTCATCACTGTTCTGTTCTGTTCATCACTCTTCTGTTCTGTTCTGTTCTGTTCTGTTCATCACTGTTCTGTTCTGTTCATCACTCTTCTGTTCTGTTCTGTTCTGTTCTGTTCTGTTCATCACTCTTCTGTTCTGTTCATCACTCTTCTGTTCTGTTCTGTTCTGTTCATCACTGTTCTGTTCTGTTCATCACTGTTCTGTTCTGTTCTGTTCATCACTCTTCTGTTCTGTTCTGTTCTGTTCATCACTGTTCTGTTCTGTTCTGTTCTGTTCATCACTCTTCTGTTCTGTTCATCACTCTTCTGTTCTGTTCTGTTCTGTTCTTTTCTGTTCTGTTCATCACTTTCTGTTCTGTTCTGTTCATCACTCTTCTGTTCTGTTCTGTTCTGTTCATCACTGTTCTGTTCTGTTCTGTTCATCACTCTTCTGTTCTGTTCTGTTCTGTTCTGTTCTGTTCTGTTCATCACTGTTCTGTTCTGTTCTGTTCTGTTCATCACTGTTCTGTTCTGTTCTCATCACTGTTCTGTTCTGTTCATCACTGTTCTGTTCTGTTCTGTTCATCACTGTTCTGTTCTGTTCTGTTCTGTTCATCACTGTTCTGTTCTGTTCATCACTCTTCTGTTCTGTTCTGTTCTGTTCATCACTGTTCTGTTCTGTTCTGTTCATCACTCTTCTGTTCTGTTCATCACTTTTCTGTTCTGTTCTGTTCATCACTCTTCTGTTCTGTTCTGTTCGCTCATTTCCTGTTACAGTCACAGCATCTGATGAACTCAAGCTTTGTGGATCAGATCCGGTCAATGATCAGCAGCACTGAGACAAAACCGTCGTATCTCTACAACGTCACCCGGTCCCCCGATGGATTCGGGACGACGCACGTTTCTGTGCTTGCAAGTGACGGCTCGGCCGTTTCTGTCACCAGCACCATCAATCACTTGTGAGGACTGCAGCTACACAAAGTGTGTATCAAATACTGTGTGTTTCTGTTTACTAAATCAATTTTTTTTTCTTGTTGGATCAGTTTTGGATCAGCTATCTATTCTAAAAGAACAGGGATCATACTCAACAACGAGCTGGCGGATTTCTGTGGAAGAGTGGATTCTGTGTCTGCAGGTAAACGGGTTTCGAACCAATAATAATTCTGATAAATCGCATCTTCACACTGTCTGATCTTTTATTTCCCTTTTTTGGTTCCACTGTTTTATTTATACCCTCATTCCGTCAGTGAGACAAGGTTGCAGCTTTATTTCCTATTGGTGGTGGAAGTTTAGTGGTTAAAATATTTAAATTAAAAGGTTTTGAGTTTAAATCCCCAACACACCAAGCTTTGACTCCTGGGCCCCTGAGCGAGGCCCATAAATCCAAAGCTGCTCAGTTTTATGAATAAAATAAAGTAAGTCGCTCCGGGGTCTTAGAACGTAACCCCCACATGTTCTGGGGACCACTGTAAACGTTGGACTTCTGATTGGAAGTTCATGGGTTCAAATCCCAGCACCACCACGCTGCCACTGCTGGGCCCCTGAGCATGGCCCTCAACCTGCAATTGCTCAGCTATGTAAATGAGATAAATGTAAGTCGCTCTGGATAATGGCGTCTGCTAAATGCCATAAATATGAATATTTTTTACTTATTCTATCAGACAAATTTCAAGAAATCACAAATGTGTATTATTGATTTGTAGCTGTAATTAATGTGTGTTGATAATCTGTGTTGTGTAGGTGAACAGCCGCCATCCTCCATGTCACCTGTAATTATCCACTCAAAGAACAGAGAGAAGGTTCTGGTTATCGGAGGATCTGGAGGGAGTCAGATAATTACTGGCGTGGCCACGGTAAAGCAGATATACAACAACAACACACACGTACACAGAGACACACATCATCTACCTACTGTCCTAAAAACAACAACAGGATTTCACTATTTCAGTTCAAATCTACAGAGTCTGAGAAGTATGGAAACATCAGAACTCAGTAAAACGCAAAAAACACACGATGTGACAGTGAACGAGAGGAAGAAAGTTCTCTGGAGTCCAAATGGGACATTTTTATCTCCACCAGAAGAACTTGTGTAAGACAGAGAACAGGAGAGAAGATGTGATCAGACTCCCCTCACCCCAACACTCACACATGGAGGTGGAAGTTTAATGGTTTGGGGTTGTTTTGGAGCAGGGAAGGTTCATTAAAAGTGAACAATCCATACTCCCATTCCAAACTTCAACACCATGCAGTTCCGTCTGGACTGCGGCTCATTGGAAGCGACTTCACCGTACAACAAGATGATGAGCCGAAGCGTCTGGAGTGATTTCTATCATGGAACCACCTGCCCAATCTTCTTCTCCTTCTTCTTTCAGCTTCTCCCATTGGGGTCACCACAGTGGATCATCAGGAACCACCTGCCCAGTCACTGCACCTAAACCCTGTTAAACTGCTCTGAGATGAACAAAAATCTCCAACTATTGAAGAACATCTTTGGAGAGGTTTTGTCTTTGGAGACACAGCAAAATATTTCAACGTTTGGAGAAACAAACTGTCCAGATGCCAAAGCTGTTCTTCATGAAAAGGGGGGAGGAATTTTCAATGAAATAAAGTGGAACATCTGGACATAGTATAACATGACCATATTTATTGCATAGAAACAAAAGGAACATGCACGAATCCCTCAAACTCCATTAAACACTCCAAGTTTTTCACAGGGACTGTGTATTGCACAGAATATTCCTGAAAACTAACATTTGCTTTTTTTCGTCTCACTTTTTTCCACAGGCAATAATGAACAATCTGTGGTTTAAGATGAACCTGAAGGACGCCATCGAAGACAAAGTTGTTTTTGTCAACTCAACTAATTCAGTGCTGTTTGAGCCGGGGTTTGATAAGGTAGATATGATTTCTGAAAAAAAAGTTCCTACTGATCTTCTGCACTGATGTTCTTTTGATCACATCATCTTATCCACTGCACATATAAATGTGCCTTCTATTTGTACTTACAAATGTATATATATAAATATAAAATAATGACATATATAAATATTATTATTATTATTATTATTATTATTATTATTATATTATATATATTTGTACTTACTCACATTATAACAGCTATAAATAATTATTCACTCAACAGCCTTTTTTATTTAGATATAAGCCGGAAAAACGATCTATATATATTTTTTTGCTGATAGTGCTAGCGATCAACTATCGGTGCTATTGGTGGACCTCTAATATTGAAGTTGTAGTAAAACGTGGCTTATATTTTTCTCAGTAAAACTTTAAAGTAGCCAAAAATGACTGAAGTACAAAAACAAAGAATTCCAATACTTTACAGCACTGAAGATAAATCCACACAGGAATTCAGCTCCTGAACATTTCCTAAACGTTACTATAAAATATTAATAAATTCTCACATGATTACTTTTAACTGCTTGTTTCATCATATTTCCACTGACAGAAACATCTATTTTTTGACATGATTGTTGTTTTCTTTTACAGTCCATGAAGGAGGCCATGCGGTCTTTCGGACATGATGTACACGATAACAGTTTAACTCTTAACGTCGTGAATGCTGTACTGAAAGAGCGCGGCTGCATCACTGCCTTCTCTGACAGCAGGAAACGAGGAAAAGCATCAGGTTTCTGATCACACTGGAGCAACAGGTCCCTCCAGACTCTTCTCTACTCACATCATAACTCTCAGCTCTTTCATTGTACAGCAGAGGATCTGGATCACACAAAGTCTGTATTATACTGCGGGTTCCAGTGCTCAGCTCTGCGTACTACTCACTCCCGTATCGGCCAGTTCACTGTAACGTGTCGCACTAATGCAACTGAGTTTGGATTTTACTGTAGAATAGCATGAAAGGACCTGGTAGAGGAATTCTTATGAATCAATAAGGTCTGCTGTCTTCTTCTGACCTATTAGACTCTAAAGTCAGATTGAGGATCCACATGCTGGAGGTTGTTTAGGTTACAATCCAGTACAAATTCCAAATTTATCAAAAGTAATCCAGGAGGAAATGCAATTACTGCATGGTTCTTACTTATAATAAGTGTCAACTTGGTTCTTAGTTTGATTTATACTGTATATAATGTAAACAGGAAGTTCTTCTATGTAGGGGATGTTTGCTGGAAGGGGGTTATAACAGCAAAGTCATATTTCAAATGAATGTATGGGAGGTTTGGGGAAATTATACACATTGGCTCACAGAAACTTCAAATAACTAAATTACCAGGTTTTGGCAGAGGAACAGAAAACTGTTTTTTTTACAGAAAGTGGTTTTAACTTCCTGTTCAGAGGAAAACAATCAGAACCTTGGCTTCAGTACAACACCAAAATCCACCTCATTCTCTGATGGCTTCGCCTCCTTTGGAGAAAGAAAGCCAAGCACAAACAGCAGGAATATAGTTAGGAATTACAGACCTCCTCGAATAATCTTTGTCTTGCTACCAATTTAATAGAATTTTGTGTGCATTAAATATCCGCAGGCATCCTACAGGATTTATGTGAGAAAACTTCTAACTGTGGACCCTTAAACATTTTCCACATGAATATTTTAGCTCTACATTTCTACACTAAGACATGTAGGATATTAATCAGAGCTACTTCAATTAAATTGGTCTTATTGATGAAGTCTTGCATAGAACCATCACAGGGACCAATTCCACCACACAACACTTCACTATAAACACTCGAAAGTGTACACAGAGCAGAGAAATGACCAAACTGAGCCAAATGAGCGAACTGTGCTTTAACGTGACCCTATTTTACACTACTTTATATGTAGCCTTTTTTTATTGTGTATATAAATAAATGTTTGAATACTGATTTGTTTAATGAATAATTGTTTAACTAGTTTTTGTACTGGTTTTTATATTAAAAGTACAGGTTTTTTTTGGTATCTAGCGGGACATATTAAGCCAAACCACAGGTTCATATTTATTCATTAGACCAAATATGAACCTTAAATCCCATGAAGTGCATAAACATTTACTTCTAATAGAAATAAACTTTGTTGCACCTGAACATTGCAGTTGTTTTATTTTTGCTTTTTAACTTTTAATACATCGATCAAATATCACTTCACTTCCTGCAGGTACTTTACACGTGTGTGTGGTGGAACACTATATGGAACAAAAAATTTAAAAAACAAATGTGTGCATTTTTATGTGTAATAAAATGTTATGAAACTGCAGTTCCGACTCAAACTTTAATTTTAACTTAAGTCACATACAAAGACACAAAATCAGATTCTGGTGTAAACCTCAGTCTGTAATTTCTCACATGATCCCAGCATGAAAGGCCACACGACAGTCTGATCAGTTTAATAACACAAATGCTAAATAAAAACAGAAGACATGAATAAATAGGGGAAATGAAAGAAACAGGGTTCGTCAGTATCCTGCAGCGTGTCCTCCCTTTCGAGGGTCAGATTCAGCGTAAAGACGCTTATCGTCTTGTAGGATCGCCTGAATCACAGCACCCGTCGATGTCAAGATCTCAATCGGGTGATTTTTCTTCATGAGACCTTCCATTACAGCCTGCACGGGGCGACAGGACCATATCATACACACTGCTTATTCAACTTATATATAAGAGAGGAGGGTAATTTATCAAGACATAAAAACATTTATCAAGTCATTTTTTCTTTGTTTTCTTTAAACACACTGCCGATTGAATCATTTAATTCTGTCGAATTATAAATCTAAATATTAACAAATGAATCATATATCAAATGATTATCAAATATCAAACAAATTATCATAATATTTATTTATGTTCAGTAAAATATAATCAAATTCAATCTCCTTGGATATGGTCCATGTCTTTATTGCTCTCATTATCTATAAATTATTTAATTATAAATTATCTCATTATTACTATAAACTACTCGTCGCGATACTGATCACAGGCTTTTTCTCATCTGACATCAGATCAGCTCGTTAACGCTCTTGCGGCTGAATGGAGACTGTAATAGGAACAAATTTAAAACCAACTCTATATTAATCTCCATGGTCTTAAAATGGTCTCCATGACGTTTTCAGTCATATAGTGGCATTAGAATACCAGTAAGAGGTGCATTGTGGGTAATAACGTGACCATTTAAAATCCACGTATTTGTTGTTTAAGAGTATGTGACGTTACATGACGTTAAATAATGTTAAATGAGTATGTGATATTATTAGCAATATTAGTTAATAGATAGTATTATTGATAAATTGTTTGACGTTTGACACGCGAAGACCCTCAGCACAGTGGGGGGAGTCGATTGAGAGGTTAATTAGTCAGGCCACGTGCTCGTTAACCAATTAACTCATCAGAAAATCTTAAATGATGTGCAGCATATCAAAACGCTCAGCACCAACAGGAGAGTCGCCTTCTGAGCACAATATTGATTGCACGTGGCATCACGTGAGCACACGTGAGCAATAAACAACAACGTATTAGAAATCGCAAAAAACTCCAGCAACATGTGACATGCGATACGTCGAAACGCTCAGTACAGTGGAGAGAGAAGATTTCTGTTTAATGTAGTGGTGTCATGTGATCTCATTCACTACAGTTCAAACAACCAAAACAGCGTAGATGTTTAATGTCTGACCGAGGAACCGTCAAGTCATAGAATGTAAAATTCTAGTTAATATTTCACTCTACTGAATATCCAGTGTCTTTATTTCACACATTCATTTTCATAGGTTAAACATATAGACAAAAAAAAAAGAAAGAAATGTTAATAATAAATTTTCACTCACCTCATCAAAGCCTGACTCTAACACAGTGAAGTTCGGACTGAGCTGATGATGAACTCTGCGATCCGAGATGGCTTTCTCCAGATCATAGTTGAAGAACAGTGATTTTAAAATGACCTAAAAGACAAATTTGTTACTTAAACACCAAAACAAAACAAAAAAACCTCGAAAATCTTCTTTCTTTCTGTCAGTCTTTAACAGAATAAAACACCTGACCTCAGCAACTGATGTAGTGATTTTTGTCCCTCCTGAGCCGCCAATCACCAATTTAACTTTATTATCTTTATCAAACAGGATCGCAGGACACATCGAGGACATGGGACGCTTATCTACAAAATAGAAAACAAATAAAAAAACAGATTTATAAGCATTTTTTTTGCAGGATGATGTTGTATAGTTTAGAGACAGTGGCATTGAGTAAAAGACAGGAGGTGGAGCTGGAGGTAGCAGAGCTGAAGATGTTGAGATGTTCGTTGGGAGTGACGACGATGGACAGGATCAGAAATGAGTTTATTAGAGGGACAGCGCATGTAGGTGAGGGAGGTGTGATTGAGATGGTTTGGACATGTTCAGAGGAGGGACATGGGGTATATCAGTAGAAGAATGCTGAGGATGGAGACACCAGGAAGGAGGAAAAGAGGAAGACCAAGGAGGAGGTTTATGGATGTGGTGAGGGAAGACATGCAGGTAGTTGGTGTGAAAGAGGCAGATGTAGAGGACAGAGGGGTATGGAGACGGATGATCCGCTGTGGAGACCCCTAATGGGAGAAGCCCATTAAAAAAAGAAGAAGAATATGACACTATATTACTAGGTAATGAACATCTGTAACATCTGTAGCACTGCAAAATGTAGATCTTATTCAGGTAAATTGATCGAGGTTCTGAAAACCTTAAGCTGAAGGTTTACTAACGTGGTACGATGAAGTTATTAGGGGAAGGTGGAACACCGAATCCGTTAACTATCAGAGGAGAACTGAAATCATCCATCTCGTTATTCAGTAATACTCCTGTAGACGAGGACAGGACCTTGGAACCAAAACTATGGAGAGAAAAAGAATAACATCAAAAGAATAACAAAAGAAAAACATCAGTATTCAAGATACAAGCTTTAATTTACACTGTTTTCTAACATAAGAATGAGAACATAAATCTAACCGCTTCTCTCTATCAAGTGAAATCTAGATAGATAGATAGATAGATAGATAGATAGATAGATAGATAGATAGATAGATAGATAGATAGATAGATAGATAGATGGATAGATAGATAGATAGATAGATAGATAGATAGATAGATAGATAGATAGATAGATAGATAGATAGATAGATAGATAGATAGATAGATTACACTCCGACCACTTACTACTGATTAATGGTGCTGGTGGCAGCGACTGCATTTCCATCTTTGTCCAGTACAGAAATATGAGACGTTCCGTGATTTTCCGGAAGAAAATATTCCGGTTCGTAATAACTCTCGTTTTGTGTGGTGTTATCTGTGATTTTTCTCCGGATTGAATCTCCATAGCTTTGAGATATGATGTTCTGGATAAACTGGAAAATGAATGTGTAAAAGCAGTAGATGAAACATGAATAAACATTATATTTAACACAGTGGGGTCTGAAGCAGCTACAGGGAACTGGATATAAATTATACTGCTGCTGCGTTAATTATAATTCAACTTCACATTCTTCACCTCGAAGTCTTTAATCTTTTAGCAAAACAATGTTAAGAATTAACTCAATCGTCCACACACGTCATTTTCAGGTGATGCTGGAGTTCAAAGACTTTCATCAGAACTTACACCAGTGATGTTTAGAAATTTGGGGTCTCCAAGAACACTGCGTTTCGCATACGCAAATTTGAACGCTTCCACTATACGATGATAAGTGAGAATTTTCTTTTGAGTGCTGGAAACGCTGTCTGGTGTAAAGTCATAACCTGCAAAGGAAAAGAGGTGGTGATCAGAACACACATGGTCACATACATACACTATAATAGCAAAACTATTGGGACACAACTTTTCCACCCATGTGTCAATCTTTCCCAAACTGTCGGTGTTGGAGCCACAAAGCCAGCTCCATGAAGATCTGCTTTACACTGACTACACCCCAGGAACCTCCTCACCTTCTCACCTACATCAGTACCTGACCTTACTAACACCCTTGTAGCTGAAATAATCTCCACAAAGTCTCCGCAAAAACTGGTGGAACATCTTCCCAGAAAAGTGGACATTATTATAACAGCAAATTGGGAATAAATGTTATTCTTATTTATTAATTAATAAGTAAATAGTAGGTATTTCATCTTTTTTTTTTTTATTAAATCATGTTTTATTTTAGAGAGAAATGTATTCTCACCGTTCAGTATGTTGAAGATCAGGCTGAGAACAGGACCACTGGAAGGAGCGTTTGGCACAAACATTGTAAAATCACCCACTGATACATTCAGAGGGTTTTCATCCAACAGTGGAGTGTAATTCTGTAAATCTTCCATAGTTATAATGCCACCTAAACACACACACACACACACACACACACACACACACACACACACACACAATATAACATGTTCTGTATTTATACATTTAAAAAAGAGGCGACTCCTGTGACTTCCTGTTGAGGTGTCAGTGTTTACAGAAGGAAACTCCACCTGCACTTCTAATTTCTTTGACGAGATTTTCTGCAATCGTTCCATTATAAAAAGCGTCTGCACCTTCCTCTGCAATCTGCCGATAAGTCTCTGCCAGCTTACGGAAGGTAATTATATCATTTTCCTTTAGGATGTCTCCGTCTTTGTTACAGAACACTGAGCTGGAAAACACAAACCACAGGATTGAAAACAGAGACGGGAAAAGAAAACAGAAATGCAGGACTGAGACACAAAACTGGAACTGTGCATGGAATTAAAACACAAAATTGATAAACACACAAAAAAAACACCCCAAAAAAACACAAATCATAGAATCGAGACACAAAATGAGAAACAAAACAGAAGTTCAGAAAGAGGAAAGAGATCTACATGAAACAGAGCTGAAAATGTGTCCTATCTAACGAACATCAGAAGATATTTACCATAGATTTTTGTCATTGTGTATAATATCTTGTTTTTGGTGAATGGCTCCAGCGAGAGCTTTACCCACAGGAAATCCGTTCTCAGCGAGTTCGATGCTTGGTGTGAACAGATCTTTCCAGGCCAGTTTGCCGTGACGCTTATGAGCAAGCTTGTATCCTCGAATTTCTCCAGGAACAGCGATAGAAAGGCCTCCTAAAAAACGAGAAAGTGTTCGCATCTAACCCATCAAAGCATTCGTAACATGTATACTGTTGTTTGGTTCAATCCCCCGATTGTGGATTATGTAGCTGCTTAATGATCACCTTTCTGTGAAAGCTCAGTGCTGTTCCCGAACATGTCCTGAGAGGAGTTAGCGGGAGCCGTTTCACGAGCATCAATTGTTTCCACTCTTCCTATAAAAAAAAAACATATATATATATATATATATATATATCTTATAAAAGGTATATAAAAAAGGAGCCCATGCTGATCCATGTGTGTGTGATGTGTGTGTTGTGTGTGTATGTAAGGGGTTGGATTTTAGATCCAAATGTGTTCAAATCACAGCCACACCAAGTTGCCCCTCCTGGGCCGTTAAGCAAGAATAAGGGAATTTGTCAAATGCTGTAAATGTAAATCATTCTGTAAAAAAATAGCAAATGTCTCACATTTACATAACTCATTTACATAACTCGTTTACATAACTCATTTACATAACTCGTTTACATAACTCATTTACATAACTCATTTACATAACATATTTACATTAACCTCCAAACTAGATGAGTAAAATGCACTTTGCAGTTTGTCAAAATGTTCACACACCACGAAAGATCTGACTGTGAATGTGAATGTTGTGTGTGAACTGCTACGATGAACCTTAAGATCTTTCAGAAGGACAGCAGAAGGTCAACATCGTTACCCCTGAGCTACTGTACCACTTCCTCTATTACACTTCCTGCACTATAAAAAATGGCATTTAAGGTGGATTTTTCAAAAAATAATTTTACTGCAAGATGAAACATTATTATCTACAATAAACTCAGCAGTGACGGTGATGTAATCACCCAACTGGATGTCCTGAATGAGTCTTTTATGGTTTTTAAAACACAAGCATGTTCTTTTTGAATCTATGCATCAAACTCAGTAAAATGCAAAAACACACAATAATGATTCAGTGAATTAAAGTAAACTAACAGAAGAACCTGTGTAAGATGGAGAACAGGAAAAAAGATGTTACCAACATGAACCTACATGGTTCCTACTTCAACACCATGCAGTTCCGTCTGGACTGCGGCTCATTGAAACCGAATTCTCTGTTCAACAAGACGAGTTCTGGACGTGTTATTTAGAGAGATGTCTGGAGTGATATCTATCATGGAACCACCTGCCCAGTCACTGCACCTGAATCCTACTGAACTGCTCTGGGATGAACAAGAATCTCCAACTAGTGAAGAACATCTTCAGAAGGTTTTACAAGAGACACAACAAAATATTTTAGCTGAACGTTTGGAGAAACGAAGTGTCCACATTCTGAAAGTGTGAAAAACTGTTTTAGGGATTTTTCATTGGAAATAAAGTCTGTAGTACATTTCTAGACATTTTTTGTCATAGTAAATCTTTAATCTGTTGCATAACTGAGTTTGTTGAATAGAAATAAAAGGAACTTTCACACGTTTCATAGACTTTGTTCATTTTTTATCAATTTCATTGAATATTTACACTGAATGCTAACAGAAAAAACACTAATTTTACTGTTAGATGAATGAGAATAAGAGTTTTGTGTAAGAGGATGGATTGTGTGTGTGTGTGTGTGTGTGTGTGTGTGTGTGTGTGTGTGTGTGTGTGTGTGTGTGTGTGTGTGTACCTGTGTGAGCATTGTAAATGGTAAGAAACAGGCCTCCTCCGATCCCTGCACTGTGAGCATTCATTAAACCTACACACAACAGTCCAGCAATTGCTGCGTCTACAGCAGAACCACCCTTCAGGAGAATGTCTCTGAAACACACACCAACATCAGATCAGATAAACACACACACACACACACACACACACACACACACACACACACACACACAATATATATAGTTACAGGGTTTATGTTCAGTTATTGATTGTATCTTAGCCATTCATAATAATTAGCAGATATTATTAATTTCAGGTATAACATTATATATATTATATACACAGTATACAGTGGGTGGATTTATTAATTAGGCGGCAGGTGAACATTTTCTCCTCAAAGTTGATGTTAGAAGCAGAAAAATGGGTGTAAGGATTTGAGCGAGTTTAACAAATTGTGATGTCTAGACATCTGGGTCAGAGTGTCTCCAAAACTGCAGCTCTTGTGGGATGTTCTGGTCTGCAGTGGTCAGAATCTATAAAAAAAAAGAGTTTCAAGGAAGGAACAGTGGTGAACCGGTGACAGGGTTGTAGGGGAAGAGGACCACTGATGCACGTGAGGAGTGAAGGCTGGACGTGTGGTCCGGGTTCCTGTAACTCAAACTGCTGAAGAAGTTCATGATGTTGATGATTGACAGGTTTTTAGCTGGTGGTAGAATGATTTACCTGATCAGTGTATGTTATTACAATATCAGGGTTATTTTGGAAGTGACAGATGGAAGTTGAAGAACATTGGTTTGCCTCATACACGTTTCTACTGATGGATTGTGTATAAATGCATTGTTACATAACATCGAGAAAATATTTACCTAAAAAACTCGCAAAAAAATCTATTTAATTTAAATTGTTTGACAAATTGTTTTACTGGAGACAATAAATTCTTAAACTCTCACCTGCCAATTTCAGAGCACGTCCCGGCGTCAGCTGCTACGGCGGCATGTGCGTACGATTTCTCAGTGACGACTGATGAAAGTTTGTCCCTATATCCAAAAAACACACCCAAAAATGTTCCTAGTGCAGCAATTAACAGCACCAATACACCCACCACCATCAACCTCTGCACCATCCTGATACCAAAACACCACACCAAACACCCAAACACTGAGAGATTATAGTTATTCCAGGCTCTGGGTCGTAACCAGTCCCCGAGTGCTGCAGTGTCTCTCCGACTTCTGTCTCAATAGTGATTATCTCACGTGTACTCTAATCTGTGAAGGTGAAAATTAAACTTTAACTTGAGACTATAAAGCAAATTCCAGAGTTGTGAAGATTTTTATTACGGCTTCGACCTGCTGCTTTATCCCAGGTTTCACCTTTGAACCCAGTACACCTTTTACACCTCACGGAGTTAAATGGATTTAATGTGTAATCGTTTCGAGCAGCATGAAGTGAAAAATTAACTCTTGTGAAATGTTCTGACTTTCAAATAGTGAATGAAGCAGAATTAAAATAACACAAATTGCATATGATTGTGTGATTTAAACATATCAATAATGATTCTAGAGTGATTTAATATTCTGCCTGCTGTCTTTCCTCTGTAACGGGTTTATATGCAGGTTCGGTCTTTTTCCCACCTGAAATGTAGTGTTTTTCGTGTAGCTCTAGAACTTTTATCCCACTAAAGATAATGCTGCTTTTTCACAACCATGTTTGTGTTTATTTTACCACTTGTACATCTTCAATATAAAAAAAAAGAACATACGTCTGAAATCTGTGTCTCTGAAGTATTAAATCTTTATCACATGGGAGGAATCATGCAACCAACCAATAAGAGCACAGCAGGCGGAGAAGAAGTCTCCAATCCCAGTGCAGGAAGAGTAGGAACATGGTGCAGAAGGAGAATCGCTCATTACGTTTATAGGTTTATAGGTTCCTTATTTCCTCCCTGAAGCTCTGATTTTTTTTTCTTTATAAAAGCTTCACTTTAAATCTTCAGAGCTCCTAATGACTGACCTGCTGTGACATTTTAGCTGTAAGACCTCGAGACAGCGGGTGAAAAACTGAGCAGTTATACAGTGAGATTGTTTTAAATAATTAAATATACTTGTAAATATCCTTCAGTATTTCTGTCACTGGACTGTTTCTCTCTGTGAAGTTCACGAGGGAAGAAGAGAATCCTGAATCGCTCATTTCTCTCTTACAGGAAATGACCAGGCAGAAGAAGGGGCTCTGAACCCCCACAAATGGTTTTCATCATTGTAAAAAAATAATAATAGTGTATGACAGGGGAGAGGGGAATAAACCCTTTATAAATAGAAGCAGTGATTCACTCTGAGACGTGTAACTGCAAAAAAAATGGAAATGACGGTGATACAAAGTGAGAGATTGTCTTTTAAAGATGAAGGTGATGAAGTTTTCACTTCTTACAAACAACTTGAAAATGTAGTGAAACTATTTATATAGTTAAAAAATATCTTTTTAAATCTTTCAAGGTTTCTACCTCATGGCATCTCAGGTGGTTTTGTCATCTCCACAGTCATCACTGTCTCGCTCTTTATAAGAAACAGACTTATAGACACTCAACTTTTTCTACTAAACTTTAGAACCAAAAACACAAAATGTACACGAACTGATTTGAACCGAGTCTCAGATTGAATTTCAGAATCAGAAATATGACTTTACCTGTACATCATCCAGAAGCCAAACTGGAGGTGATGCAGAAGTGTTCGTATCTGCAGTTTTCTCTTGTCGATGGAACTTACATTTTATTAAGCATGTCATTTTGTTACTACTTTTAATAAGCAAATTGGAGAAGACGCTCGAACATAACATTGTGTCTTCCTCTGATCAGACCAGCCGGTTTCTCCACTGTGGCCTTGGAGATTTTCCCACGGTGGGATGAATAAAGTTTGTTCTAGTTAGTTTTGTGAAGTTCTGTGTTTTATGTTATTTTGTGTTCATTTCTGTAGTCTTGTGTCGCCCCGTGGTCCTGGACGGTTGTGTATGTGGTTGGAATGACAACAAAAGAATACTTGACTTGACTACAAAATGTCATGAAGGTCATGAGTTTAAATCCCATCACCACCAAGCTGGAGTGTGACAAAGAGATCAAATTCCTACATTGTCTGTACAATTCCAACAAAAGTTGCGACACTGTACAATATAAATTCAGGATGTGATGATTGAATGTGATGAAATCTCATATTCTAATCACAATCAAACAAAAAACAGCAAATGGTGAAAATCACAATATATACCATAAACTTTTAATGATTTTTTTGTACTGAAAATGATGAGACGTTCACCTCTTTCACAATCTTGAGGAACATCATTCTGAAATTGTCCGATTTGTAGACACACATTTGTCTTTCACAGGTTGAAGCTCCGCCCATTTTTACTTCTGAGAAACTCTGCCTCTGTAAGATACACTGTTTATACCCAATCATCTTATTGACCTGCTGTCAGAACCTCATTAATCTGCAAAATGATTCTCCGACTGTTTCATTTTAATAACACGCACTTTTTTTGCAGAATTGTGTTTCCCCTCGTCCCAATATTTTTGAGACGTGTTGCAGCATCAAATTCAAAATTACCTACTTTTTTTCTTAAAATGGTTCAATCAACATTTTGTTTTTTTATGTTCTATTGTGAATAAAATTTGCGTTTATGAAATTTGCAAATCATCGAATTCTGTTTTTATTTACATTTTACAGTGTCCCAACTTTTTTCCCAACTTTCTCCGGAGTGTAACATGTCCCTTCTTTCTCCGGTTGCTTAGAGAAAAGAGTACGAAAGTTCATATCTGTTACTGTTCGTCCTCATGAGGTATAAAAACAGGCCACATTATGTTGATCTGGGAAACATTGAGGAGCATAAACACTGCTTTAAAATGTAAAGCAAAAATCAGCCCAGACTGGAGAAATAATACTTATAAAACATCTTGCGGATCAACTCGAGACAAATGAGAATATAATGAGATTAAATTGTAAATTGATATTTATAAGAGTGTAATAAATGTGGTACTGAACAGCATCTCGTCAGCAGGTTTGTTTGGATGCAGTTGTAAAAAAAGAGTTTTAAAGAGTAACACAATGAGGAGGAAACGGTTTTATGTTTGATGCTACAGATCAGCAGGATCGTCTATCACAAATATTTTCAGTATTAAGCAGCATGTGACTCGTGCTCAGAAGTAAATTCAAACCCGTTCACACACAAAACAGACCTGGTTTTGATTCGATGTTTGTTTGATGAATGAGCACCATTGTGTTCAGGGTCTGATGAGAAACAGCGATTAAGGTCGGGACACTTCTGACATCCTGCATGTGGTGGTCAGCAGGAAGGAAGCGCACTGAGAAGCAAACTCTAAAAGTGTGTGTGTGTGTGTGTGTGTGTGTGTGTGTGTGTGTGTGTGTGTGTGTGTGTGTGTGTGTGTGTGTCGGGCAAATGTCCAATTCTCATGACATTTTCATCTTTTCTCATAACTCAGACTTGCGTCCTTGACGAGGGAATTATTGAACCTCCCCAACCGTAGTGCATTTAAAGTGAGATACAGCGAAAGAGTTTCTCAGTATGTTCAGGACTGTTTTAGTGTAACACCCTGAACAGATTTCATGCTCTTGGATCCACCAGGCTTCCTGTTTACTTTACCACTAAATCCATGCTATACTGAACATTGCCCAAGCATTTGGTATTTGTTTTTTTTTCCTTTGAAAAATTGGTTTATTTATTAGCAATAACGATGCAGTCGAGTGAAAGAATGACTATTTATATCTACAATTAACTGCCTATAAGTGAAAACAGAAGGTTGGAGTTATGGAGTAACCATGTCACGTGATTTTGTACTGCAGATGATGTGATGTCGTAGAATTTATGCGAAAGATTCTTTTTATTCCTGCATTCACCGTATCTCTGATCCGTCTTTCCATGCATGCTGTAGAAATTCCTGTTCCATGTTTCAGGTTTTGCGCTTTGTTTCTTTTTATAATAACTTTGTAGTCTGTTTCAATTCACTTCCTGCTTTATATTAATATTCATATTCAAATGTGAATATTATACATTTAAATATTCATTTGCATTGCTTCCAACTTTCCTGCTTCATAATAAATGAGCTAAATTCTTTGTATAAATATATTGGATCATCAACTATAACTATAAATGTTGCCCCTGTTCCTGAGATATCAAAGATCCTGCCACCTTCTCCTTCCCAGATCTGCTGGATTCATCCTGATGCTCTACCACTGTACAGAGTTCTTTTTAATTGGAGAACACTCGCTGCTGCTGAAGATGGTTCCACACAAACAGTCTAATGTGCATGAGCTGAGAATTTAACTTCAACACCATGAAGATAAATTTGGACTGTATTTTAAACAGTCTGCTACAAAAGCTCAGGACTGCAGACACCATGGACCTTTTTTGCATTAAGGCATTTGGGATTTTTGCATTCAGGGGAGATTATTGGTTAGTTGTTAAGACATTGAATCTGAAGGTTATGAGTTTAAATCCCAACCTGGTAATCCTGTGCCCCTAAGTAAGGCCCCTTAACCCCAGAGCTGCTCAGTTGTATGATAGAGATAAATGTAAGTTATAATGGATATGATCTTCCATCAAATGCCATATCAATGATGGAACTGTAATAAATGGACATTCAGTGTCCTACAGATGAGGATGAGGTTCCCTGTAAGAGTCTCCACATCTACAGTACCAGCTCTGAACAGTAGGGGGCGTTAATGCTCTGACTGACCAGCAGCTCACTACATGAAACCCTGTTTCTGAAAACGATCAGTGAATAAATAATAAAAACAAACCACAAATTAAAAATGTATTAATCCTTTAAAATCACTGCAGTTCCAGTTTCAAGTCTCTCTGAGATCCAAAGGGAACATTATAGCAGGTTTATATTTCCCATAAAAGATAAATCACAATACAATATCTTTCCAAAAGTATTGGGACACCTGACTTTTCCACCAATATGTGGTTCTTGCCCGAACTGTCTTTGGATGTAGGTGAATGAAATTTTCCCGTCACTTGAACTACGAGACACGATGCCCCTGTGCACAAATCCAGCTCCATGAAGATCTGCTTTACATGGGAAAGTTGGAGTAGAAAATCCCCTTCTGTAGAGCACCTACCCTAATGAACATGAATGAATGTGAACACTGACTGCACCCCAGGAACCTCCTCACCTTCTCACCTTCATCAGTGCCTGGCTTTACTAACACACTTGTGGCTGAATGAATCTCCACAAAATCTAGTGGAACATCTTCCCAGAAGAGTGGAGCTCATTATAACAGCAAAATGGAGAATGTTCAGAAAGAAGCACATAGTGATCAGGTTGGTCCACAAAAGTTTTTTATATATTGTATGTCTGGTGAAATCAACATTTTGCGTTTTAGCTACACGGTGAAAAGATCTAACAAGGAAGAAAAGCACGTAGCCTCCATTTTACCAGGATATCTGCATTAATGAATGAATTTGATTCGTTCAAAAGGACATCATTTGGCTTAATTAGCATAATTTGGATTATTTAGCATAATTTACTAACCATAATAACACACAAACTAAAATCTGCTACCTGAGTGTAAATCATGTGCTGAGAAAGATGTAGAATATGACCGAGATGATTTCACAGTGTGTCAGAAGGTCTGTCTGAGACATGGAAGCACATGACACAGCAGTCTGATGGAAGTGTGTAATGGTTCCAGTAAGCAGCTCTGAGACTGATATGTTCTCATCACTGAGATTTAGAATTGAGTCACTTGGTGAAGGATGTATGAAGGAAGATTTCCACAGGAAGAAACATGGACAAGTTTATAGGAGGAAAAAGTCCCAGGGCACTAGATTGAGTCACTGGTGTGAAGGATGTCCTGGAATTTGGTGCTGGTGTACTGGATGTGAAAGCCCTTTTTACTGACCGTATGATCTGAGTGGAATTTGATGAGGATGGTATCTCCAGCTGAGGACAGATCATCTGGAGGCTGCAGCGAACAAAATAAATATATATTATTTTAACAGGAAGACATTATTTAAATTCTTTATTTTTATCTGAAACAGAGACGTGTGTGTGTGGGGGTGTGTGTGTGTGTGGGGGGGGGGGGGGTGTGTGTGTGTGTGGGGGTGTGTGTGTGTGTGGGGGGGGGGGGGGGTTATTCCGAGATTAACATGAATTTAAAGGATGTTGTTAAATGATCACTTTTGGATTTCAAAGATTTTTGTGTTTTTTTTACGAGATCCTGAAGGTTTTATGGAGATTTTTGAAGAGGGATATCTGGGAACTTTTAGGAAGATGGACATTTATAAAATCCATACCCTGGATCCACAGTAACGCCCAAGGTGTGGCGCTATAGTGTCAGGTCCATCAAATAGCTCCATGTAATCATATGTGCACTCTGCCTCATCCTCCAAATCAAAGATGTTGAAGACGAGTGTGACTCCGAATCCTTTCTCAGCTGAAATGATCCACTCACACTCCTCGGCTTCGCTGTAGTTTTTCTCACCAAACTCAGCGTGAGAGTAAAGATCTCCAGGTTCTGCTTCAGCCTTCAGAGCTCCACCACAATCTGCAGGACAGAGAAGAGAAAAAAAATCCCTAGATATTGTAAATGTTTCCTATAAGATGTCTTTGGGTGCAGAAAGTAAAGTTTTTCTTATTGTTCTTATTATTATTATTATTATTATTATTATTATTATTATTATTATTATTATTATTATCATTATTATCATCATCACAGATAATTACACGCTAAATCACTAAACTGTACAACAGCATGAAAATAAAGACAATATAAATGCTATATATATGAATATATATTAGGGATGCACATCTCCATAACTGAGGCCGATACGATACATTAAAGCTTCACATTAAGCAGCTCCCAAAGCGATTAGTTCTGCAGTTCAATGTGGTACAGACAGTTCATTTTTATTTCTCTAATTCTAGACTTGCGCATGGCATGAAATAAAAGCAGATGTTCTTTTTCTGTTGTGTGTGCAGGAAGTTACAGCTCTGCCTCTGCCATGTTAATCTGTATTCTATGTGACTCTCAGGACACGCCTCGTCTCTGTAGTGTTGTGATACGTCATATTCACGTAGCAGCAGTGGTGCTGAGAGAACGCGCTCGAGATACGGTTTAGCGGCGAGAAATCGATCTACATAGGAAACATCGTGCACAAATTATTGTTCACTTTCTTTTTAAATGATAAAAGTGAAGCGCATCTACTAATAATTATATAGAAATAAATCCGATGCAAATATGTTCAAAATTCTGCATCGCGATACAAATGCCACCTTGTATCCGAAGCACTTTTGTAAATCGATGCATCACATCGTTAATGTTTATGACGATGCACCGGTGCGAATCTGTGGCTCTTACAATACCTAATAACATAATAATGCATAATAATGCACAGTTCTATGAAGTTGCCAAGTTTTGGTTTGTGTAACCCATAGACACCTATTAAGTGTGTCATTTACCAATTTACTATATTGTGGGCTAAAATTACATAATTTAAAGTCATGGCATTATAATTACTTTGTGGTTTCAAAATATTATATAAAAAAAATTCATTAATATTTCCACATTTATGTTACACAATATTAAATATTGCCGATTTAGAATTTTTTGATTTTTTATTGAACATCTGGCATTGCGATAGTCACTATGGAATCATTCATCAGGGGGAAATATTAGAACTCTTGATACTCGACCAATTTGTGGAATTTTGTTTTTATAGAAGAAACAGCAACATAACATGCTGAAGAAAGTTTTGTTTTCCAAAAGACCTGGATTGTGTTATCGAGACGATTTTAATGAGGCAAAGGTGGCAAACTAAATATCATCTGTGACGTGGAACACAAGCATGAAGAAGAGAAGAAAGACTGTTTGATGAGGTGAGATTTTATGCAATTGTTAATTAGAGTCAGTGTGATTCAGGTGTGAGTGATTAGTGACATGTGATAAACAAGGAAGTGCAGTGGCTGTTGGGTAACGTAGTCTCTATGCAATAATCCTGATTAAATTAGTTTTTTAGCAGTTGCAAAAGTCTTTCTTCTACATTACCAAATCTTCTTCTTCTTCTTCTTCTTCTTCTTCTTCTTCTTCTTCTTTTGGCTTCTCCCAGTAGGGGGCGCCACACCAGATCATCCGTCTCCATACACCCTGTCATCTACATCTGCCTCTTTCACCCCAACTACCATGTCTTCCCTCACCACATCCATAATCCTCCTCCTCTAATCTTCCTCTTTTTCTCCTTCCTGGTGGCTCCATCCTCAGCATTCTCCTACTGATATACCCCATTCTGAGTCATTTACATCAGTGTTTGTTTATACAACAGACTTTACCTGTTGTAAACGATGCCTCAAAGCCATGTTTCTGGACCAAACTATCTGAGAAAACTTGTAGAAACATCATGTTGGTGCTGGAAATGATGGGAGGTGTTTTTTTGCTTCCACAGAAACGTCCTAAACTGGGCGATGCATCGTTGGGGCCGTTATAAACCTCCAGATAATCGTAGGAACATTCAAGATGGCTTTCCATGTCAATTTCATTAAAGACCTAAAACAGAGAAAAGGGATATACAGTAAAATGCATGATGGACGTATCTGTTTAATCTACAGTCAAAAATCTGATTGATGGTGCAGAAGATGGTGAGGGTGTGTGTGTGAGGGTTGGAGGTGAAGGCACTATGTCTGGTTTGGAATACCAGCACTAGTAGATAAATGAAGAGGAAACATGGACGTACCAGTCTGATTCGGTGGCCTGGTGTAGTGTGTAGTACCCAAGTGCACACTTTCTTATTGGGATATTTTTCTGGCCAGTTGGAACTGGTGATGGAGACGGGCAAGCTGGTGATCACATGATCACAACCGGCTACGTGTGCAAACACAACAGCAAAAAACATAAAAGATCAGAAGTGCAGAAACAGAGTGTTTATCTGAATCTGAACACAACGTTGTTTTATAGAAACCCGTTCAGTTTCAGACGGACACTGTGTTTCTCATTTTCCCAGTTTCACGTTTGCTCTTTGTTCCAACTCGCTGTCTGTGACGTGGGAACGCACGTGGGTCAGAACAGCATCAGTTCAGCGTTGGTTACACGGTTTTATTGCTAACAGCATCAGTTTCCTCGCATCAGATCTCATCGAATCAGAAGGTGTTCCACTTACAGTGTTGTGTGTTAATGTTAATGCGTATGAGAGCATCAGGAGACTGAGGACAACATGGAAGTCTTTTGTTCATGTCTGCATGTTTGTCCAGACTTTATATAGCAGTATACGTGTCAATCAGTATCAATCTTTTAAATGATCTCGGGTTCAATCTCACCTCCCTTGATTGCGAGATTGTTTTCAGAGAGAACGATTCTGTAGAAACTACTAAGGAACAAACTCCAGTAGAAGGAAAAGATCTCATGCCATTTCTTGTTAAATTATTCTGGATGAAAGTGGCCTACAGCTTAATAATAAACATATTGAAAGAGAGCGAATGCACGATGCTCTTGTGTTCTCTGACTTCAGCATGGACAATTTGTTAGTGTGAATGGAGACGTGGTGCTGTCTAGCAGCCCCTGAAGAAAACCTTCTCCTGGAAATAAGTGAAAACAGAGTCGTGTCTGTTCTTTATTGTTGAAGTGTCTCACATTCTAGTACAAAGACGCGACGTGTTTACAGCCTACAGACTACACGGTGGCCTGAGTTGTCTACGGTGTATTGAATAGGAAATGCAATCAGCTGGACAGAGAAGACAGATTGGTTTGGTCCAGTTTTGTCTAGTCGTCTCATCCGAATGAAAGGTTTCCACTGTCCAGTCTTTTGCACACATTTACAACATGGTTCCAATCCACTTCTGCAGGACTGCACATGCATGTCCTCCACATTTATACTGCACACTGAACACCTGATGCATGCGCACGTGTGTGTTTCTGGCATTTGCACTGTAAATCTTTGTAAATGTATCTGAATTGCGTGGTGTAACAGACACGTTCCTGTGGTGTTCAACTCTTAAATCTTGAATTTAAGGCAGATAGAAATGTGTTTGGAATGATGATTATTCAATTTTCTGAAGATTTTCTATCGTTCAGAATAATTGCTGCAGAAATGCATGGGATATTATTCCGTTTAAATCTCTTTTTAAAGAGGGTTTTAAAGCGTTGTGAAAACTGTGCTGTTTTGGAGGTGGTGGTGGGTGAAGGGCAAATTGAAGGTCACGGAAAGCATTTTGTGTGAAAGCAATGAAAACTGTGTGTTGAGTCCGTATTCACTTCTGTTCTTCACTGCATGATTGTGTGATGATTTTTGGAAACATGGTTCAGTATTAATTCATGCATGTTAGCAGTTGAAAAAAAAATTAATTATTATTATTACTTCTTTTCTTTATTTTTCCCTGCCAGTGTTTGTGTGTGTTTCTCTCTCCTTCTTCACACCCAGTGTTTTTTTGCTCTGCTGTCTCTGGATCTCTGATGTTCTACTATAAGTATAATCATAATGAAATAATGACCGGCAAAGAGATCTATCATAAAACAAGAACCTGACCAGAAGAGGTGGAGCACATTGTTTTAAAGCAGCACCATGAAGACCTCAGAAGACTTTTTTTTCCTGTGCACTTCTCAGTCTTCTCATCCTGGACTATGTAATATTGTATTTAATGTAATTGTACAAAAGGTTTGTAGCAGAGGAAGAAATGCACACTGTGGTGTTTGAGGGCAATGCAGGAGATGTATGAGAGTCTACCTTCTTTGCAGTCATGCAGGTTGGTGTGTAAGGTGAACCCGCTGTGGCACTGACAGCTATAACTCCCAAACGTGTTCACGCACTCATGCTGGCAACCTCCGTTCTCCCGGGAGCATTCGTCCACATCTCCAAGGAGAAAAACAGTTTTACTTACTAGTATACAATTTTATATGACTATTTTCAGTATCTATCTATCTATCTATCTATCTATCTATCTGTCTATCTAGTTCACAAAATAACATGTAGCTATCTCACCGGAGAAGAAGGTCGCAGTGAAGCCCCTGCGAGACACAGTGCTGTCGGATTTAAACTCCACGTGCAGGATGTTGGAGTCGGAGGTGATCGGCTCTGGAGTTGCAGCTCCACAGAATCTTCCGTGAAGCCTGGAATCACTGCG
The DNA here is from genome assembly GCA_039877035.1 of Silurus lanzhouensis. Lineage (NCBI taxonomy): Eukaryota > Metazoa > Chordata > Actinopteri > Siluriformes > Siluridae > Silurus > Silurus lanzhouensis. Next base: position 496,690 of record JBCEWE010000462.1, on the reverse strand, counting down.
AACTTCTACATAATCATATTTACACACCTGAAAATCATCCAGAGGAGGAGCATGAATGTCAGCAGACACGTTTCAGTGCAAAAATATCTACATAATTAACAATTAACAATAACTTATGTATAATAACACACACACACACACACACACACACACACACACTGACGTTGTCGCCTTCTGTGTCAAAGCTGTGGAACAGCAGTGTGATGGTGTAGTGTTGAGGAGCAATGAGCTGCCACACACACTGTTTATTAGGGGGGTATTCGTGAGGCCATCCTGGACTGAACACAGAGCCATTTAATGCGGTGAGAAAACCTCCACACGCAGCTGCTACAGCCACACACACACACACACACACACACACACACACACACACACACACACACACACACACACAGATTAAAAGAAAAATCATTAATAAACAATACAACAAGGTGGGAAAACAAAGACATAATTGGTGAAAAGTGTGTGTGTGTGTGTGTGTGTGTGTGTGTGTGTGTGTGTGTGTGTGTGTGTGTGTGTGTGTGTGTGTGTGTGTGTTCTTTGTATTGTATTTACCCTCACCCTCACAGCTGCGTCGGTCAGTGGCAAGTCGGTATCCAGGTTCACACGCACATCTGTAACTGCCCAGTGTATTAATACACCTGTGACTGCACTGACCTTTATCAGGTTTGACACATTCATCCACCTCTACACAGAAAACAACAACATACAGACATTAAAAACCCTCTGCACATTCTACATCATTCTGTACATTTATTATTTGTTGTATATCCCAGATGATCCTTATATCTATCAGTCATCTGTAGATCCACTGTGTAGAGCTTTGTACAGATGTGCATATTTACATATTGTAATTTTTATATTCCACATTCTCTACACACATCCTGCACTAATATAACCTCTCATATATACGAGGTGGTATTCAAAAATATCGAGACAAGTTTTATAACACGCCAACAGATGGCAGCACGAGGCTGCACGCACAGTCACAGGGAGCACCGACCCTCATAAGTCAGTGTGCCAATATACATTATCCTGTGTACATCGAGAGCTGTGCAACTGGTGCTGTTCTGACAACGTGCGTTACCACGTGTGCTATTCTGACCACGTGCGCACCCTGTCACCGAGCTCCTGCTCACACGTGAGTTTCTCGCCGAAAACAACACAGTCTCACTTCCACAATTTGGTAGATAGTGGGCAAACTTTAGTAATATATATATATATATATATATATATAATATTTGGTCTTTTTGCAAACAGATAAAAAAAAAAACATTTAGGGAATTTGTAGGTGATATAACGTGTCCTCGACTGACAGCAATGCATCTATTTAGGTCTTTTAAACTCCTTAAGTCTGGCTCTTGACAGTTTTTCTGAGCTTTTAGATGTAGAGAGCTTGTTAAACGCCACACCAGACTTTTCTCAAAAGGCAAAAGGTAATTCAGTGGCATGGCCCCATACTGTGAAATGCACTTCTACTGCTTTTTTTCAAATGTCATCTGGAAACACGTGTCGAACAGAAGCTCGGCCGACACCACATGGTCATGAAGAAACATTTTTCCCAGAGGACTGGTGGTTCTTAAAATAGCAAAGAAACGATGATTTGAATGTGATGCTATAATTTGTATATATAAATAAAATAATGTATAATGTATTAAAAGAATGCAGCAGGACACAGCAAGCCAAGACCAAGGGAATGTCATGGAAGGAAAAAGACCACAATCAGTTTGAATACTTTTATGGGTCAGGAGCTGGTTCACACCGACTTTGGGCAACAGGCTGGACTGTAGGTTCAGTTCATAAACTGCGTACAGAAAAGTTTTTCGATGTTCAGTGTAAGATGTTAAATAGCTTCTTCCAGTCTCTGGTAGCCAGTCTTCTTTGCAGCACTATTCTGTAATAAACCAATTAAGAAGGCCAGCTCATCCATTCTGAACAAGAAACAGCATCCCCTTCATGATCTACTGGTGAACAGTGGAGCGCCTTTAGTAGAAGCCTCATCCAGGTCTTCTGTATAAAGTTCTAGAGGAGGTTGTTTGTATCTTCTTCTCGTATATCAGAATGCACTGCAACTTTACATCCATTCATTTTCCATTCACTTTATTATCATAGTTTTAAAATCAGTTGTACCTTTGAAGAAATTTGCAGCAAATCCACATTTATTAACAAAACCATCTGAGACGAACTTCATCCAGAGTTGGTTGGACCTGCTTTTGATATCTTGGGGAATCTGGTTCCCACAGAATCGTCCAAGAAGCGGGTCATTCTCCAAGCTACCATCACGCACCTCCACGTAATCATACGCACACCTGTCATGAATCTCCAACTGAACAACAACAAAAAAAAAAGACCATCAACAAATCAGCAAATCACTCAGACTTTCACACACATGACGGTACAAATCTCCTCTCACACAACAGAGGACAATAGGAGGGAAATATGTTGGGGTTTTGACTGCTATTTTTATCTTTATTCATGTTGTGAAGTCAGAAACTCAGAACAGTCAAAGGGCAGTTATTTACTCACCTTAAATGTCCGGAAGGAAAGTGCCACCTGAAACCCTTCAGTCACTGTCACCTTCCACACACACACTTTACTGGGATGATAGTCGTCAGGGTAGTTTGGTGACACAATCTCCCCTCTATCAGTGTTTAATTCTTCACCACACATTGCTGAAAAGAATTATACGTAAATGAAATGTACACTGTTACCCAATAAAAACCTGCCCAACCTAGAGCACAAGAAATAAGTGTGTAGGATTGAAGGCTGTAAAACAAATGTCTTACAGACTTTTATACAACTGAGCAGTTGAGGGATAAAGTCCTTGCTCAAGAGCCCAGCAGTGGCAGCTCAGGGGTGCTGGGATTTGAACCCTCCTGATCAGAAGTCCAATATCTTCTCTACTGCTACTGCTAAGCGAAACTGAATAAATGAGACTGAGTATGTGCTTACAACAGATCAGAGAATTAAGTTTGTTTTGGCCTGCGCACAGAGAGAAATAAAGAAGATGAATTGGTTAATATTTTGGAGCAAGCTGAAATGTTGGTTGGTGCTCCCTGTGACTGTGCATGCAGCCTTGTACTGCCATCTGTTGGTGTGTTACAAAACTAGTTTCAAACCTTTTTGATACCACCTCATAGATTACCCAGGTGATGTGTCCTTTTGAGAAGGTTGCGCATGGGGATTATCAGTGTTCCAATCCAATTTTTGGATGGGGCATTTACTAGACCATGAGGCATTCACAAATATTCATAATGTCCCAAATCAGTAATAGTGTTTTCTCATTCATCCTTCATCGGAAATCTTAAGAGGCCATCGATCATATATATTTTTTCCTTCTTGTTTTCTCATGATCATGACTTCATTATCTCGTTATTACAACATAAAAAACATTGTTTCTAGAACACGCTCTTATGCTGATATTTCAGGAATCAGTGTAATAATGTCTCTAATTCAGTTTCAGAGGTGGTATAGTAACGTTATTCTGCTTCAGAACTTCACTGTAACAACGCTGTTGGGGTCAAGTGTGTGATGATTCAGAAATGCATTAATATTGTGGCTTGAGGATTTATATTTACCTTCATACACTGCGGAAAATCCTTTTCCAACCCAGTTACTGCTGCTGCGAAACTCGATCCACAAACGACTGCTAGTGGAAACGAGAGAATCTGGAACCCGATCTCCACAAAAACGACCTGAATCCAACATAGATGTGTTATGAACTAATGACGTTTTGAGATGCACAGTCATGAGGCATACTCTTTTGAGAATGCCTCATGACTTTAGCTCAAATAATTGCTAACTCTAGAGTCCTAGCTAGCTAATTAGCCTAGTAAAGTAGTAGCTGAGTAATCTAAAACTAGCTGAACTTTTAACATCGAGTTAAGGGAAGTTAATTCAAATGCTAGTGATCATGTGATGTAATCAAAATAAATACATTTTGTCAAATGTTTTATTGTCAAAATATTTTGTCAAATGTGTGTTAGCCGTGTTGCAAAATGTGTCACAGTATTAAATAATGTATGCCTAATCTATTTAGAGTAGCTTCAGAGAATACAGAAAGGTCAATTACCTATTAAAGGAGAGTTCCTCCAGTATCCATCTCGCACCTCCACATAATCATACGAGCAAAGATGACTTTGGTAGAGATCCATGGAGGTGAAATTAAGTATGATCTAAAACAGACACAGTAAAACTGAACAATAGGCTGGAATTAATTCACAATTAATTTAGAGCAAAGGATCATTGTGGTTATTTCTTAGTTTATTTAAATGCCACTATCATAAAAATTCCAGTTAAGTCCTTTGATTTCAGTTGTTTGATGTCATTGATTTGTCATTTTCTAAGCGTTTTACTCATTGAGCTGTTTGAGATGTTTTAATAAAATCTTTTTCCATGTTACAATTCTCTAAGAAGTAATGCAATAGCAAATTGTTCTTCATGTCAGGTTTTATGATAAAGATCAGATCTAACTCAACCGATCTCCAAAGAATTCAGTCAGAAGATGAACCAAAAGCCTAAATCAGTAATTATCTGTTACTTTTTTTCTGTATGTTCTACCTTTTCTCCAGGTGTAACAGAGATGCTCCATGCACACTGTGTGTAAGCGACATATCCATTAGGAAATCCTGGAGAAGAGAAATTCCCAGAGCTTTCCTGCAAACTCTCTCCACACTCTGCCCACACAACACAGTCACATATCAAAGGAAATGAATTCCATCACCAGATCGTCATTTCAGAAGCTACTGCTGTGTAAGATAGAGGTAGAAATGAGTAGTGTTTGGAACAGAATACTGCATTTTACATACATTTCATTGCCTTTCAGAAAGCTGATGATGACACCATATGTACGATTTTGCAGTCGTATGGATCTTCTCCATCATGTATCATCATGTGTTGCCTTTTAGGATGTCATGTTTGTGATGGATATGTATTGTGTTTACCATTTCGTTCTTATTTATAGAAAGATCATGTGACTATATCAAATACATCTAGAGATATCTAATGGAGTAACTTTTCCCAGAACATCCAGACTCTGCTATTGATCCCACATCAAATAATCCACCTACAGGGAAACTAAACAGAACATCTGGACCATTCAGACTGGATTTAACATTAATGTTAAAACTCAAACAGTGTGTATTAATTCCACACTACACACACTTTTCACTCTTTCCAAGCTTGATCCCTCACAGGAACTTCTGCCATATCTTCTGACCAGAAAATATCTTGAGCATGGAGCTCTATAAAAGACCAATTGTTACAGTTACGTGTTATAGTGAACATTGATACATCTAGTGGCACATATGGAGAATGGACCAGGGCTTACGATAGCCCATTTAAAGCTGATGTAAGTAAAATGTGTGTATTTATAAATGCATGTTTATTAATTGATACAGATTCAGACTGATAATAAAATCTAGACTACACAAATTTATATTGAATTGGTTCATAGATAAGAGACAAAAATATCCAATGTACCAGTGGATCTGTGCAGTAGTTGTAGCAGCACTAAGAGGATTATTGACTCTGTACTCACATTTTCCTCTGCACAAGACAACTGATGGTTTAAAGCACATTAAGAAGGTCAGAAAAGTCACAAATGAACTCGACACACCTGCGACCTGAAACCCATTCCAGGTGACTACTTTGTGAATCTGATCAGAGAACGAGTTTGTAAGGTAGCATGAAAGCTACATGGAGCTACTTTGGACAATCTAAAATTTAAAACATATTCTTGGTTATTACACATGATTTTGTTTAATAATTAATTCCATACATGTTCAATAGCTGTTCATTAGCGGCTGCACTAGGAGAAGGTGGAGACTCTTCTTTTAGTATGAGAGAGATGCTGTTCCTGATGCTCTCAGACAATCAGAGACAAAACGAGTCAGAAATGGAATCATTCTAATCCACTTACTGGGACACTTGTAGAGCTTTCGTGCCTGAGTGATGTCGCCTTCGCTCAGTCTCATCCTCTGACCAATCAGGGGAATGATCCCGTTTACATCATACCGAGGCAGAATCGTTTCCAAGAGGACGCTTCTATTATACATGTGTAGGGTTCAGGGGGAAAACAAGACATATTTATTTATAAGAACATTTTAACTAAACAAGAGAAATATATTTTTCTTATGGAATAATTATTGATGTAACATAAACGCAGGACATTTAGAGCAGGACATCTGGTGAGTCTGGTTTCTAAACGTTTTCGCTATACATCTATGCTGTTTTTTAGTTTATATACATATAAATTATAAAACATATATTACATAATAATATGTATTATTATATCACAATTTCTAAGTTAATAGATTCACGTATTCCTAATTTTATATTTTAATTGTTAAATACTATATAGCAACCATGGACTTATTTGGGAAAAATGATCATTGTACTGCTTTACTTTTACATCCACTGCACAAACTGTAGAGTTCATGTCTTTCTCTTTATTTATTATTTCATTATTTTATTAAACTCTCATAGTTTTTCATATTTTTATAACATCAGCACACCATAACAATTCAATTATTATATAGATTTTTTTCACATAATTGTTATTGTTATTATTATTATTGTTGTTGTTGTTGTGGATCTTTCCCATCTCCTCTGTCCTCTTTCCTCATCTGTTCCCTCCATGCCTCTCTTTCTTTCTTTGTCCAATGAAGGTAGTATGCAATAGTTTTGTGTTTATTAATAGAGCAATATATATTTATATAAATAAGAATAAGCCCTCAAATGATGTGGCTGGTTGTTGTTTTTAATTATTTGAGTTGGATCTCAGTATGAAACTGCTTTGTTTCTTTATAATCCATTAAGTTCTCCGTGTACGAACCCATTCACGTTCATGGTCTACATCCGATTGGCTGAATGTAATCGTGTCGGAATATGAAATGATAATGAATTTGTTATTATTTGAATCAGGATTAATCATCAGAGAGCTTCAGTAACAGCACCGTCTGCAGTCACATTTGAGTTATTGAGCTGCAGTTATTTAAAAATAAACCGAAACCATGAGATCTGAAGTTTTGTATTTCCTACTTCCTACTTTCCTATTGAAGAAGAATGAAAGGATTTTTTTATTATACAAAAGTTTGATCTGTTCCACGATTATTGCACTGTTTTTTTTTTTTTCCTTACAAAAAACCGAAAGAATGAAAAGATTGAGCATGTTTTCTCATGATTGTATAATTAAAGACTCAGTGTGGATGAGGGATATATAATGATCACACCTGGAGAAGGTGTTTGTGGAGTAGTGCATGATGCTGTCAAAGTCGTACGTTTCTCCTAACGAGTTCACCTCATCCGGTCCCATCTTCAGGAAATTATACTCCTGGCCTACACACATTACAGAGCGAAAGCCAGCAGAGCAGATCCGTGGATATTTTTTTTCGTGCTCTTCAAAGTAACTCTGATTAGCATAAACCATCATCGTGTTTACGAGGTGGAGAGAACAGTAGGAGTGTGAGTGTTACCTGGTTGTATGTTTTCTTTAATAATGCTGACGTGTGCATCCCGGTCAGGTCGTGTGTGTTCATGCCAGAAGCCAATCACGTGACCGAGCTCGTGAACCACAATGCCAAATTTATCACAATTCTTTCCAATGGAGATAGCCTGAGGTCCATCACCTCTCCGACCCACATAGGAGCAACATCTAAAAAATAGATTTAGAAATACACTCAGTGCTTCTTCAGTCATCGATTAAAATCTGTAGTGTGGTTCAGAAGGTTGAACAGAACATCTGGGTTTACAAGGAGCATCACAAGGAGCATCACAAGGAGCATCACATGAACTTTTCAGTGAAGACCATGCAATCATTCTGTTTTCTGTTTTAGTTTGTTTATCAAACTGAAAAAAAAAAGAATATATATTTATAGTTTGTTTGTTCTTACCCACATGGCCGATACGTGAAGATGATGTAGTTCTCCTCAGCCGTTCGTTCTACAAAGGAGACACAGACGTGCTGTTCCCAGTGCCGCATGGCCTGTTTAAAGATCGCTTTCTGACTGCCTGAGAAGAGGAATTTAAACCCAAGTGTTTTATTTGCTTTTCCTGATCATATTCTCATGCATGCAAATAATATAATATTGCTATAAGAAGAAGTAATTTGTGCTAAATACAAGGTGGTATTTAAACGTTTGGGGTCTAATGGTGTAACTGATGCTGTTCTGACCCACGTGTCTGTGATTTCATTACGGACAGCGAGTTAGAACAAAGAGCAAACGTGAAATTCTGTGTGAAACCATAAAAAATCTGCCACAGAGAAGTTTGATGTGACGTACGTGTGACAGTCATGAGCACTTCATCAGCGTGTGGAAGTAGTGCATCAATACATTTTATTGGAAAAAAGATCAACATCACTATAGACTTCAAACTGAGCTCTGAAATACAGCTAGTGAGTGACTGGTATCACTTTTATCTGTTAGACAGATCACTAAAAGTGCTCGTGTACTGAGCCGAGACCCTCATCGCTCGTGTTAGCTCCATCATCTCATAAACCTCAAAGTCATGGAGGCATCAGTGCTGTAGTGAAGCCACATGGAAAAGGTTTCTTCAGTGTGTTCTTAGGGGTGTGTGTGTGTGTGTGTGTGTGTGTGTGTGTGTGTGTGTGTGTGTGTGTGTGTGTGTGTGTGTGTGCGCGTCATTATTAAGAGTGTCCCACCACTGAAACTGGAACTGATCACGTAAGGAATGACCCCATCAGGCCAAATTCTCTGGTTCTTCGCAGTAGCAGCTCTCTTCCTACGAGAAAACTTCAAAATGTTCCAAAATTGTTGACTCCGATTGGCTGAAGCATCTGTTTCTCCATTTCTGTTAACTGATAGACTCAAAAATTTATAGAAAAGAAAGGAGGAACACACAACAAGAGCACACATGCTGGTAAGTCAATCACATTATACTGTAGTGTAGACACACACACACACACACACACACACACACACACACACACACCTGTGTTATTGACAGTGGTATTAGAGTGTTCGGTGGTGTGTTGAAGGTCCTTCTCAGCCTGATCTTGTCTGAAGAAGTGCAGGTCCTCCTGGTCCAGAGCAATGTCTCCAATAAATGCAGCTGTCCAGTTGAAATAGAAGAAGAGTTCAATATATAAAAAATGTACTTGAGATTCAGATCGTAAATTTAAAACATTCCTAACATTCCCAAACACCTTATTTTACTCTTAAAATATATTTTGTGTTTGCTTTGTGTAAGAACCTTAAAATGATTCAGATTTTAGTTTGTTTAAAGTATATGTATCTTCACTAAAGCTGTAAAGACAATTTTTGCGAAGACTAAATATTATTTTTAATGATTTAAATGACGGTGTTTTAAATGACATAAATCATCAGGACACCAAACGGAACTTTTGCTATGTTTCCACACGGACGGTTTTAATTACCGGATTTGTGCATCATGGCGGATTTTGGTGTTGAATTTGAGACTTGGCACATCAGTAAATGTTTAGTGAAAATAAAACAATATTTTTCTTTGGAGTTTTTTTTTATTTTTTATATTTGAATAAAAAATAGCGTCGTGAATTAATGTTTTAATTTCGCCTTTTATATTTATTTATTTATATTTTTCTTTAAAATGGTCAAACAGAAATGTGCACTTTATTAATCAACTAATAAACAAATTTAAAAAATGAGTGCTGTTAAAAAAAATTTGCGTTAACGTGATATTTATTTTGAAAGCCATAATGAGGAACAGTTTTACACACTTTCAGCATCTGGACACTTTGTTTGTCCAAACGTTCAGCTGAAATATTTTGCTGTGTCTCTTGTAAAACTTTTCAAAGACGTTCTTCACTAGTAGGAGATTCTTGTGAGCAGTTCAGTAGGATTTAGGTGCGTCTGGTTGTACGGTGAAGTCGCTTCCAGACGGAACTGCATGGTGATGAAGTGTGGATGGGAGCTGTGATGGTCCAGTTTCTGGAATCTTCTCTGCTCCAAAACAACCCAAAATCATTCAATTTCCACCTCCATGTGTGAGTGTGGTGGTGAGAGAGTCTGATCACATCTTCTCCTTTTACACAAGTTCTTCTGGTAGAGACACAAATGTCCCGTTTGGACTCCACAAAGTTCAATATAAGTTTGCTTATACTCAGGAATATGATCAATGGCAGTGATTGGACATGAGTATGTTCCTTACTTCCTGGAAGAGTGTGTGATGAGACCAATGAATGTTTGTAGTGATCATCTCGGCTCTTCATTAGGAACCGCTTGTTATCACGGATTCTATCACCAAAGATCACACACACGTACAAAACACCAAAATACAGCCCAAAATTTCCAAACTGGTAGGCCAAAAGTATTAGGACACCTGAATTTTCCACCAATATGTGGTTCTTCCTCAGACAAAGTCGGAGGCACTCAATAGTCTTTGGATGCTGCATAAAATTTCCCCTTCACTTGAACTAGGAGACCAAAACCTGCTCCAGCATGTCAAATCTCCTGTGCACAAAATCAGCTCCATGAAGATCTGCTTTCTAATGAGTTATAAATCTTTGACCTCAATCCTATTAATAAAAAATACTTATTTTGTCCTTTGCAATGTTTTTTTTTTCTTCACATTATCTCAGTGTCCCAATTCTTTTTTTGGGCTTGCGGTTGCATGAGATGTGAACTCACAACCCCCAGTGTGTTTCCTGTACATGGAGGTGATTATTCAATGGATTAGCATGGCTTAACGCAGAGTGGAAAATTCCAGACTCCATTTATTAGATGTTTGAATAGTGAAAAGTGTGTGTGTGTGTGTGTGTGTGTGGTGTGTGTGTGTGTGTGTGTGTGTGTGTGTGTGTGTGTGTGCGCGCACTATATATGTGTGTGCATTCTTCATTTTATTAATATTCTGTTCGTGTTTCTGTAGTAGAAGATCATGAGCGTGGACCTTGTGGCTCATGTTGGATGGAATATAAAACTAAGAAATAGAATAAAAATGTATATTTGTGAATTTGTTTCATGTTTTGTTAAACCTGTAAAATTCTTCAGGAAAGAGTCATTTCACAAAAACAAAACCAAAAAAGCTGTTTGGTTTGTTTTTTGGGGAATTTTAATGTTATAATGAGTTCAATAGTAAAAGAGAAAATTAAAAGTGAAACCTGAGGGACTGGGATTTATAGCTGCTGTGTTGAAAAGAGTATCAGGAAATAAGTTAAGGACACTTTTAACTCATGTTTAAATAAAAAGTCGTTTCTACAGTATAAAGTCCAACTGCTTCACATTCTGTCTTTTTATTCTCTAATTCTTTTCTTATTGTCTCATTAGATTAATTTGCATAATGACTGCAACAGCCTCTTCACATAAAATACACGTTTGTACTGTATTTACAGAATCTTCCTGAGCAAATATCAGTGAAAAAGTATTTATGGTTTTCAGCTCTCTAGAAATCATCACTTCTTACTTTACACCATTTATACTGAATATCAGCAGGACTGAATATCTTTCAGGTGTAAACAACAGAAGCCTGAGTGCCCACAGTCTGCTGCCCCACAAACATTAGAATGAATTTTAATAAAAGGGTTTATATATTTTAAACACTTAATTTTTCCCATTTAAGCCACACTTCTGTATTTCAACGTAACGGAAATAAAAATCACTGCCAGTCTCACACTTCACCTGTCTGCATGTAAATCTGAATATTTATGAGTTATTTACCTGCCTTGCATGGATCCCTGTAGTTGACTGCATCAGTTTCAGGAGGATATTTAACCTCTAAATCTACGCCGATGATCAGCGATAAACAAGAATGCAGGAGCAAAAATGTCCACTGGGAATTCATGATGAGTTTCAACCACATGTGCAAAGCGATAGATGAGAGCACCAGCTTAGATCTTCTGGGGTTTATTCTGGACCAGTGAGTCGCTATAACACACCCGGGCAGTGAGCCATACTCAGAGATCGCAAGCTTTTCAGTCTCTCACACACACACACACACACACACACACACACACACACACACACACACACACACACAGTGCTTCACTTCATTAAACAAAAAACGTGTTGCATACCACAAATGAAACGTCAGTTCATTATTAGTTTCTATGAAACACTGTGGTTTGTCCAAGTTTGTAATCATGAACATGAGGCAGGTCTCTGGTTTTAGGAATAAAAAAGGTTTTTATTCCTCCCTACAGCAGAGAGAATGAAGAAATTATTTCTTCATTATTTATGCAATAAACTTCACATGGAATGATCCGGAAGATTCTTTACTCCATTCAGCCGCTGTCTACAGAAACATGGTGCAACACAGACGAGTGTGAAAGAATCAATAAAGAGCAAGACAATAAATACTGAAAAATACAGAACTGAACACCAAATACACAGGAACATAAACACCCAGATCAGAGGCAGTAAACTGCACATTAGTGTCAATCAATTCATTCTGTACATAAAAGTCCAGGACGTGTCTAAACGTCTGCACACTGATAGATTCAGTTAGTAAAATACTGTACATGAGAAATGTTCTTCTTTAAACGTGTTTTGATTCAAGGTGTATGTAATATACAAGGATGAAAATGTTCACGAGATCAGGACACGTCTGATACACTACGTCTTCTTCTTTCAGCTTCTCCCATTAGGGGGCGCCACAGCGGATTTTTATTAGCAAACCGTCTGCAATGCGAGACGAGCAGCCGCGGATCACATCTTCGACAGGAGACAGCAGCCTGAAAACCTTGCTGGAAGTTCTCATTAAAGAATCCGTAGACGATGGGGTTGATGGCACTGTTGAAGAACGCCAGCCAGTGTGCAACAGGAAACAAGAAGCTGCTCAGGAAGTCAATTTGCTGGCAATAACACCATGAACAGCACAGCCACCATGATCAGCATCTTTATCACTTTCAGACGCCGGCTGTTCTGGCGCAGATCTTTGCAAATAAAGAAACATGACCATGAATTAGACAGGAGTGTTAATGATCATTTATTCTTAACGCTGTTCCGACTGTTCTCTTCTTACAAATGCACATGGGAAACAAACACGTTTCTGTAGAGCGCTGCTGTAAAAACACTGAGACCAGAGTCTTTACCTGTCCACTGCTATAGCGACGAGAGTGAAGACGGACGCAGACACAGACATGCCCTGGAACAGATTACTGACAGTGCAGGTCGTCTGACTGAATGGCCAACCTGCACACACACACACACACACACACACACACACACACACACACAATATTAAACATAACACACACCTAAGCAGAGGTATACAGCAATAACAAGCGATGCCTGTGACAGTAATACAGACACAATTTAACCCTGTGGAATGTCAGAAATTCAGTTGTCATTGTAAGAAAACAGAAATTAATGACTAAATCCTGCCCTTGCAGACAGATGAAGGTCAAAGACACGTTTATTTTATGGCATTTTTTAAACCCTTCCAAAAAAATCTCCAAGCAGACCAGTGACCTAAAAAATGTCCAGTTTGACACAGAAAAGGTTCAATGACCAGAAAATTCAGATTCTTACACAACCGGCCCCCTGACCTTCACCCCTCTGAAAATAAGTGCTCACCAAAAGACAGACAGATCGGCAGAAAGACAGACAGACAGGCGGACCCACAGACAGACGGACAGACGGACAGACAGACAGACAGACAGACAGACAGACAGACAGACAGACAGACAGACAGATAGGCGGATGGACAGACAAACACACATTTTAACAGACAGACAAACAGATGGACCAATGGATGGACGGACAGACAAACACACAGGCAGACAGAAAGATGGACAGACAGATGGATAAACAGACACCTAGATGGGGGACAGACAGACAGACAGACTAAGATGGACAGACACCCTGGTGATTACCTGAGATAAGGCTGTTGGCACACAGACCACACCCACGAGCAGGTCGCTAATGGCGAGGTTGAGGATGAAGAGGTTGGTGATGGAGCACATGTTCTTGTTGGTCAGAATCACCACACACACCAGCATGTTGCCACAAACACACATCACACACACGAGTGTGTACAGCAGAATGTAACTGAGTGCCATTCCAGCTGAGTGCATGTAGTACGGCAACGTCACGTTGGGGACAAACTCCATCGTCCTTTTCACATTAGAGCTGTTCATCACTGATCACAGAGAGACAGAGAGACAGAGAGACAGAGACAGTGTGACCTGACAGGACATGAATGGCATGATACAGATGTGGACAGTCATATAGACGCAAACGAGAAGAAGAGAGAAAGACCTCTAATTATTATTAGTAGTAGGAGTAGGAGTAGTATTAATCCTACTAATAAATACTACTACTAATAATAATAATAATAATATGTTTTTTAAAGTGCTTTGCTCGGCTCTGGCGCCACACAGTGGTAATAAGCTGTAAAGCAAACTGTGATGAATTCCTGCCCGGACAATGCTGCAGACTTCATAATGCTGAACTTGTGACTATGATCTTCTATTACTAGTAATAATTTGTGAACAGATTCCAACCACATTTGTAGTGAGATGACAAATCTTCAAGAGTATAAAGTTGACATTGAAATTATTTGAAAGAAAATAAGTAATTTGGAATCTGATGCCTGCAGTGTGTCTCAAAAAGAGACAAGAGCAGCAAAAAACAGCTGGAGGAACATTTTGCAGTGGAATTGGGTTTGATTGTAAATAATAAGAGACACGTGCTCATGCAAAATATAAACAAGTATACGCTACTTATATTCCATTATTATTATTATTATTATTATTATTATTATTATTATTGCACCTCGGCAAGCACACATCATCACAGGTTCACATCCCATCTCACCTGCAGTGGAGATCACGTGGGGTGACGGTTTTCCTGGAGGTAAAAGAGCCGACAAAAGGTTTCCTCCACCAGCCTTTGGTTCTTGCAGCGTTACTCTCAGAACCGGAGCGCCGATTCGTGCGTGCCTTAACCACGCCTACTGATGACACGTCACTAGTGACCATACCCCTGCCACGCCTTTTAACGCCAATTAGACTGCAGCAGAAAGAACTTTCAATTGATGATGAACTTTTCTATCGATCGTTTTTTGTCCAGAGCTGCAGAGGGACACTGTGGTTGTCCAATGGATTTTTAATGGATTTTCATCAAACAGCAGATCAGACTGGAGTTTCAGCAGCAACACAAATCACAATATAAATGACAGAATCGTTTCTATAGTAACTCAGATGACTGACACTTCCATTGTCAAAAAACACTATTAATAAACGTGTTGCTGCTTTATAAAATGAGCAAAAAAGGTCTGATGGATGATTAGATGTGACTACAGGAAAGTCCTCTTGACACCTTTTCGAGGACACAGGGAGACAAACACGTGATAAGTGTGAATCCTGTTTTTTAGATGTTGTACAAAACATCAAATCAGCCTCCTGTTACAGGAAAACAATCAGTTCCTGTTTGATATATTTTATTTTATATCCTACTTTCATTCCCTTGTAATATTTCTTGTACCTATTTTTTATACTTTTATTTAACTCTATTATTTATTTGATTTCTTTTTTATTTACATGTAAATTATTTAGTCTGGGACAGTCATAAAAAGCATTTCACTACATGTAGAACTCTGTATGTATGTGTATGTGACAAATATAATTAGATTCGATAATTAACTCTGCCTGACTTCAGCCTGTATCACAATGGCCCAGTGATGATTCTTTTCCTATTATAGCATGTCCCACGAGTGATTTATTCATTATTCATTACGTATTGTAACCATTAATATATATATAATAAAAACCACAAATAAACATGATTTATTATTTATATTAGACTTTACTTCCTTAGAATAAAGTACTATTAGTGTTACAGGCATTGCAGCATGGATACACCATTTTACTTTAAGCAAAAAACATGCTTTTCTCCACATTATTACCCGGAAGTGATGTATTAAGTAAACATTTAAAGAATTTCGGTGAATTTCACGCAGGGTGAATGTTAAGCTGTATTTCATAAATTCAGCCACTAGGTGTCGCTGATGCACTGTATTAGAGCGCTTTTGTTGAACTTGATATTATTTTTTAAAGATTCATAATCAGTAAAATACATTAAAATATTTCACATTTCACCTAAAGATTTTGACCGATACCCGAACTAGAAATAAACTACATACAGCCGTGTAGAGCTGTGCAATATCGTATCGTTCATCATATCCCGGTACAATTCCTCCACATGATAAAAACGATATTACGATAATGACAGTGTTTTTTGTTGTTGTTTTTTATGATAATTTCTATACCGTTTTGATGATTTATCACAGAGGGCATAATATATTATATGTTTATTTAAACTTTCACAAATTATTAAATAATAATAATTATTTAGTATAACATTTTCATTTGTTTTTCTTGGGGATAATTTACTTATGTATTATTAGTTCTCTGCTCAGCACAGCAGATGTTAAATGTACACCTTATTACCTTATATTTCAATATAACAGTGTAAAAATAAACATCATTTGAATACTTTCTCCCATTAATATAAAGTGGGCGGGGCTTACCATTAACGCCACCTCACCATTTACATCTGATCACTCAAAGCCTCCCCTGTACACTTTAATCAAAACTAGACATATTACACTGAAGCTCTTTAACATAAAAAAAATCAAGTCTGCTCATTTGAATATTAGACCACGCCCATATGACAATCAGATTCCGCATTCTACAGTCTCAGAGATTCAGACATGCAAGAGCATGTTTATTCAGCATCATACAATATGCATGTACGCACACACACACACGTATTACGTGTATTTCTGCAGTTAGAGTAACAAGTTTTTTCGTAAAGCTGAGTGAGAAAGTAAGGAAGCGAAACTGAAATAAAATTATCATCTGCAAGTGTTGATCTGAACATAAAATGGTGACATTTAACTAATTCCAGGTTTAGAGTGATGGTTATATGATCACATCACCCAAATGTCAGTCTCTTAATGATTTATTAAAAGGTTTTAGAGCAGAAGTGTGAAAGGAGGAACATGGGGTATATCAGTAGGAGAATGCTGAGGATGGAGCCACCAGGAAGGAGGAAAAGAGGAAGAACAAGGAGGAGGTTTATGGATGTGGTGAGAGAAGACATGCAGGTAGATGGTTTGAATGAGGCAGATGTAGAGGACAGGGGGGAATGGAGACGGAGGATCCGCTTTGGCGACCCCTAATGGGAGAAACCGGAAGAGCAAGAGTTTGTATATTTTCACACAGAGGGCCGGTGTGGGTGCAGGTTTTCATTTCAACCAAAGGACTAGTAGATTCAAACAGGTAGAATTCAACAGTATGGTTTCAAAATATAAAAATATTTACCATCTAAATCATTTTATAATATCTCACACTTCCATACTGTAAATACTGTTACAAATTGTTAATAAATACTGTTTGCACAAAATGACTCCAAATTGCTGCGGTTTTATTGTGGTGTAAGTTTAGAAATATTTTCCTTTATTTGAGAGCAAAAACTAAATCCGCAGCGGCGTTAGATATCACCGATCTCACAGCCGAACTGAGCAATGCATCAAATATATAAAGCTTTTGAAATCCCCAAACAAAGAAAGTTCTTGCTATTTTCCGTCTCACAAGACTCCTGATTACAACTTTAAACAATCTCTACAATTTATTTTACATCCATATTAAATTTATGTACAAACACTGATCTTTACACAGTGAAAAGAGCAGCCGATGTTTTTTCTGTTACAAAAAAATAAGCTTTTGTGGGTGCACTAATTTACGAAACATACAGGTCTAAAAAGTCGAGAGCTCTACTGAAAGTTGGATTATTTCATCCTGTGATGCCTGAGAATTCAAAATAAATGAGTCGACTTGACATTTGGGTTCGCAAAATAAAAATAAAGAGCATGATTGATTCTCAGGCCTGCAGGTTAAACGTGGCCCGGCCACGTCTCCGAGATAGAAGCGTGTCTTCAGTATCATTCACTGTACACCATAAGAATTCATTCTGTAGCTCTGAGTCCGTAGGCACCTTTCTCCGACTCTCTCCTCGAGTCAAGTTCTCTTCTTTCTTTCTCTTAGAAATGGGAAAAAAAGAAATAATAGGCCACGACGTGCTGGACGAGGGCACAGGCTCATCAGAGTCCATCGCCAAGATCAGGAGTGTGTGTGTGTGTGTGTGTGTGTGTGTGTGGGCCCCCTCATGTCATGTGCTGCACATGAGGAAGATGAGAAATTTCCAGAAGAAGCTCATCAAAGTCCATTTGCACTCATCTTGGATTTCTGTGCCATTTCTGCACCTTTAGCCTGATAATAAAAGACGTGTAAATTAGTGACACAGCAGCTGTACTGTATTTTCTAACTTTGTGTGTAGGTTTGATATTAGCAGCGATTTCTGATGAGACTTCGAGATAAAAAGGTGAATAAAGCTGTAATAACGTTTCTGTCCTGCTCCGGCAGGTTAAAGTAGAATTAACAGCTTTATACAGATCACACAAAGTGGATTGCTGAGGATTCTGGAAGCTTTACTGCAGTTAATGAGCGACAGAGCGATGTGGTGTCGAAGTTAAAGCTGATCTTCAACTTACATGGATTAACTGAGCCTCAGGAGACGGCATTTCCAAATCACTCCGTTTCTCCGACAGTTCCTCCTCCTGACACACACAGAAACCATGTGAGTTTTATATTATATTTATGTAATGACACAGAAATGCACACGACACTTTAAATGGTTCTTTCACTCCAAACTCCTGATGGGAAGATCGGATCATTTTAGTGACTCGGTTCTTTGAATCATGGTGATCAAAAACGAATCTTTTTGCGAATCATTTAGTTCATTCGGTTCCTTTGTTCAGAAATAAAATAAAATGTTACATTTTCAATAAGCAGATCCTTCAACAAGACAGTTTTGAGTTCTTTTGTCACACAAGTCCCATAATTATTGTAGCAATAACGTCAAGATTCGGGGGAAAAAAACAACAAAAAAAAAAAACAACAACAACAACGAATCTATTAAATTGTGTTGCGTCTTTGGGAGTCACGTGACAAAAAAACGAACGACTCAAACCAGAGACCTCATGTGATGAACCACTCAGTTCTGTTTGCTGTACATAACCTTAACCTAAAGCACTTTAACCAAAAAGCCTTGAAATAAGACAATATCTCTATGACCAAAAGTATTGGAACACCTGACTTTTCCACCCATATGTGGTTCTTTCCCAAACCGTTCCACAAAGTTGAAGGCACACAATTGTATAAAACAGCTTTGGATGTGGTAGCAGGAAATACTTCCTTCACTTGAACTAGGAGACCCAAACCTGCTCCAGTATGATGATGCTCCTGTGCACAAAGCCAGCTCCATGAAGATCTGCTTTACATGGGTTGGAGTGGAAGATCTCCTGCTATAGAGCTATAAACCCTACTGAACACTGTCGAAATAAATGTAAACACTGACTGAGCACCATTGCGTTGAATCTCCACAAAATCTAGTGGAACATCTTCCCAAAAGTGTGGAGCTCATAATAACAGCAAATGGAGACTAAATGTGGAATGGGATTAAAAAAAAAAAAAAAAAAAAAAAAAAAAGTAGCACATATGAAGCTTATGGTCAGATGTCCACAAACATTTGGCCATATAGATAGCTGTATATTGTATAATTATTGTGAAAATGTTCTGTAGGATCTCGTCTAGGGGAGTTCATTCCAGGCTCACTGACCTTGCTGTCCTTGATGATGGGGGCAGAGTCAATCAGCATCTCCACAGAAGAGGAAAGTGACTTTGCTGTGGCTTCAGTCTCAACAGGTTTCTAGCACGCGCACACACACACACACACACACGCGCACACACACACACACACACACACAGGTCACATTAGATAACATTCAGCTAAAGTCTGAGATATCTAATCAGTGTGTGTGTGTGTGTGTGTGTGTGTGTATAGATCAGTAAGTGGTGTGTTTGGAAGTAGAGCAGATTGATTATTGTAAATAGGCCTGTAAGTGTGAGCTTGTGTATTAGAATAAAGTACATCATGACTAAATAAATCCGTGAAACATCTGTTAAACATTTCCTCTGCTCTCTGAATTAACTTGAATTTGTCATTGTCGATTTCTGCAAAATCTAGTGGAACATCTTCCCAGAGTTGAGGATTCCTTAGATGAATTCCTAGCTGAATTCAGGTTTTCTTCAGATTTTTTTCTTGTAATCAGAACATACATGTTACGACTCGAGGTACTTTTAATTGTTTAGGTCAAAATCCATACCGATAGTTTTTCCGAGTCGCGTCTGCACAGGTTGGCTGACATTATACAATACGAGAGCGGCCTCTAGAGGCGAATGTTGTTAGTTTTAAAGCTAGGCCGCATGCTGTACTTCACTCATGTTAGTCCATGGTGCATTAAATAACTTAAAGATGAGATTTAAATTTAACTCCATTCCAATCCATCGGTTGACCTCCAGTTATAACCATCAGTCACATACAGCATTAGATCAGGAATGTTACCTGTGCATTGCATCACTACAGATATTTATTGGCGACCGGACTATAAATATATTTCCTCCTATCTTTCTCAAGAAAATCAGAGAATGTGTTATCTAGTACACCATGAATTATTTATTTCCTCTCTCACTGTAGGGATGTTACGTTTTAATCTTATCTTTATATAATCCTGTATCATTTGCTGGTTTGATGCTACAGAAAAAAGAAAGACACACTAAACTGCACCTGGGTTACAGGTGTGTGCGCAATCGCTCTGAATCTTCTGTACAGTTTAAACCACACCTACCTCCAGTTTGGGCACGGGAGGAATAATGGGAGGTTTAGGTTTAAGGTCCGTCAGGTACATGGCTCTGGAAAGCAGCAGCAAAGATGGCGGAACGTTTTCTTTTAAATGCAGGTCCAGCCACTGTAACACACACACACACACACACACACACACACACACACACACACACACACACACACACACACACACACACACACACACCACAATATGACATTAATGACATAACCACTGCACACCTCCTTATCAGACAGATATTTACTCAGTATGGTGTAGATCCGTTCCCATCAATTGGTTTATAAAGCATACACCATTTATTCCTGAGGTGTGTTTGATGTACCTGTTGCAGTTGTTCTCGTAACTGATCTGTGGTGAGACCGAGAGATCTCATCCCTCGACTCCTACACGCAGCCTGAAGTTCTGTGACGGTCATCACTGAGACTCCTTCCTTTGAGATCATCTAAACAAAGAAATCATTAATAGAGTTTTTTTTAAATCACCCATGCCACAGGTAAGAACCTACAGACAGAGAAGCACAGAATTCTGCACCTCGTCATCGGTTTTGATGTTGCGCAGCTGCATCATGAGCTGAAAGCGCAGCAGGTTGTTGGTGCCAATGGGCTGCAGCTCCAGCAGCTTACACAGAGCCACAAGCTGGGGGCGCTCCAGATATTCCAGCGTCAGTTCATCCTCGAAGAGCTTGGAGAACTTCACAATGTCCTTTGTGCTGGGATGCTCGCCCGTGTGTCTCACCTGGACAGAACATCCAGAGAGGCACTTTAAACACGGGTGTTGTTATTCCTGGTAGAATACGACGCTATTTTATGGGAGGTGTTAAGGCAAACAGGTTCGTCCCGTTTTTAATTGACCGACTTCAGTTCTTGTACCTGCTGTACGTAAGTGGAGAACTTCTGCGTCTCGTCTCCTCCCACGGCCGCTTTGTTTCTTTGAGCCATCTCAGCAATCGTCTCCTGAAGAAACTTTGCCAGCTCCAGTTTGGCTGCAAGTCCCTTCTTCTGCTTTTCCTCCTACTCCCACAATTAAACATATAAGCAACGAAATTTCATCTGGTTTTTATCTAAACATGCATGAATTAATCATATTGGGAATACAGCATGCTATAACACACACAACATATTATTATTATTACTACTACATCATTTTAGACACCATAAACTGTTAAAAAACTCATTCCATCAACCAGAACCAGCTCATTCAGAGTGAGCTCCCCCCACCCCCCCACATCTACCACCACCCTACAACGTAAGGACACTCTCTGTCTGCCTGTGTCTCTCTCTATCTCTCTGCCTGTCTCTCTCTTTCTCTCTCTCCGTCTGTCTGTCTGTCTACCTGTCTCTCTCTCTCTCTCTTTCTGCCTGTCTCTCTCTCTCTCTTTCTGCCTGTCTCTCTCTCTCTTTCTGCCTGTCTCTCTCTCTCTTTCTGCCTGTCTCTCTCTCTCTCTCTCTCTCTCTCTCTCTCTTTCTGCCTGTCTGTCTCTCTCTCTCTCTCTCTTTCTGCCCCTCTCTCTCTCTCTCTCTCTCTCTCTCTCTCTCTCTCTCTCTCTCTCTCTCTCTCTTTCTGCCTCTCTCTTTCTGCCTGTCTCTTTCTCTCTCTCTCTCTTTCTGCCTGTCTCTCTCTCTCTCTCTCTCTTTCTGCCTGTCTCTCTCTCTCTCTCTCTCTCTCTCTCTCTCTCTGACTACTGAATACTTGCCTTTTTGGATTCTGTCTCAAAAGTAGAAGGAAGCATTTCAGGGAAAAGCTTCAGGAAGACAGGAAGCAGGAACTCCATGAAGGGGACAATGATGAACACCACGAAGGGAACGAGACGGAACAAGTCTGCACACGTCCTCATCAACTGCAAAAAACGGGGAGGGGGGACAGGTTAGCATCAACTGTTAAACGAAGCATGATGGGGTAATCAGAAACCAATACCTCAGGGTTTTACTTCATTTCCTAAATAACCTTTTGTTATGTAAAAAGTTCAGCAAAGGAATAAACAATGAGTCCCTATCAGGTTGGACTACTGGTGACTATGTGTGGTACAATTCATTCTAGTTATAGGGAGCACACAAAGTTCACACTAATCAGACTACAGAGTGCAATTCAAATTAAAGTCTATAACAGGTATGTCTAAAGCAGCATCCTTTAGTAAAATGCATGTGAATGAACAAATAGGAAAAGAATAAATTACTAGAAAAAAACGAATATTCTTCTGTCTTTTAGTGCTGAATGAGTCTCATTGCTCCAGTGGAGTCTGACTTACTGGATCCACCAGTTGATGACCCCTAATCTAGTCTGAATCCTTAATATCAAAAGGCTATAAATGCTTTAAGTTCTGGAGAGAGGACTAGAGGGATGTTAAAGTGAGTTTAATTCGACAATTCTGGTCACTGCTGAACCAAATCCTCCTGAACAAAGAGCTAAGCACTGAAGATCACTGCCTGTCCTTCACCGCGTGTGTAAATTGCCCTAAACGTACCCGCCTCCTCTCCCTGCGGGTGAGCTGTTGTCCGTGCAGAAGCCTCCACACCATGCGGCCGGCGATGTTCGTATCGATTCCCAGCAGCCGGAAGCCATGATAGTAATGTTTAAGCTCGTCCAGCACTCTCTGACCCACAGATTTACGAGCCAAGGCTTTGTTGGGCTCGGGAACAACATCCACCTTCACCTGCTCGCTTTCGGAGAGAGTGTTCTTTACTTCCTGGAGCCAAGCGCAGGAGGAGTGAAGGGTCCGAGAGCGGATGTGGAAGGTGTGTGGGGTGGGAGTGTGGGAGACGTGAAGGTAGAGCGGTTTGGGAGCACTGTGGGACGAGAGCTCCAACGTGGAGATGTGATAACGGATACAGGAAGAGGAGAGAGGACAGCCATGCCGCTTGGAGAGAAAATACGATCCCCTGAGGAACAAAAAAGATTTTGAGGTAGAAAATACATAATTTGAGGACCAACTTGCAGTTATAATCAAGCACATAAAAAAAATTTAAAAATAATAATTAAAAAGTATTTCAAGATATGTAGGGAAAAACTGGAGGTGGAGAAAAAAAGGGATTTCTGTACAACTGCATGAGTGTTCCTTAAAAAACATGCAGTTATGTTATGAATATGAGAGATGATAAAGAGGTGATTCCCACATGAAACATTAAACATGAATCTGAAAGTAAAACCAAACAGTATTTAGTGTAACAGTAATAAAATAAAACAATAACCTGCAGGTTTCACAAGATTTCCATACTATTATGTCAACCACCTAAATGCGTCATTTATTACTTCTTATTAATTAACTGTTAGAATTTATGAGATGAAGAGGAGAAAAAGCGTGTAGTCACATGAGTGAACGAGGCAGTGATTGAACAGCTAAATAAATCTGAACATTGAAACTTCGCCTCACCTGGATCTTGTGAATGCGAACAGCACCTGGGAGCTGAAGACGGTCATGATGACGTCACACCGCACGTCGTCCAGCTGAAACAAAAACAAACAACAAACCCAGACAGAACGTGGTTAGAGGCGGGGGAGGAGGGGGAAATCCAGAGTAATTAACCAGTTAAGTGTCTGGTCCTGGAGCAGCTTTCAGTTTCTGGTGGACAATAAACACGCTTCTATAATGACGTTTCAAAGGATCACGTGACCCAAAGCGGCTTCATGGGCGCGTGCGTGTGTCAGGTTTTGGCTCGCAGAGTTTGTAACAACTTCGAATAGCTGGAGGACAAACATGCCTGCTGTTTAATGCGACGTGAAATACAAGCAAGTCTGCGGCATGCATCTAAACAAGTGTCATGTTCATCTCTACAGGTGTCACAGATGTTGCATGCATCTCTACAGGTGTTTTGATAGCAATGTTTCCACCCAGAAAAAGAAACTAAATACTTTGGACACATGACAATCACTAGTGGGAAAAGATCATGGTCATTTGGGAGTCGGTTCCCTCTTCCCAATTCAAAGCACTACATGCACTGAGTCATTTGGGAGTCGGTTCCCTCTTCCCTATTCAGAGCACTACATGCACTGAGTCATTTGGGAGTCGGTTCCCTCTTCACCGCTCTGTGCACTACAATACGCACCGGTTTCCCACAGTCTACACAGAGCGCTGTATCCCTGTATATTATATCTATAATTTATTCGCTCCCACAGCAAAAAATCTATTCAAACTGTATCGATTTATTTATCGGTTAAAAAATTATACGTACTGAGAATTATAAAATGGACTGATCCCAATTGGATATGTAGCAGAGTAAATAGGCTATGACGTGCTGTTATTGTCATGTAGAAGTAGTGCACCTTTCTAGGGAGGACACGTTGATTTGGGATTCGGCCTGTTGCAGCGGTAGTCTGTGAGGGGAATCTTGTAAACAACCAGAGAGAAAAAGTGGACACTTGAGCGAGAATTAAGAATAAAGAAATAAATACCAGGTTGCAACTTGGAGTGTATTTGGAAAAAAGTCCTCGTTGTTAGACGGAAGTCATTTGATTTGAAGGAAAATGGAGTTTGTCTCTGCGCGATAACGTTATGAGGGTCAAATCTCTCCCCCGGATTCCATGCGGCGTAGCAGCGAAAACGATTCCTCTGGAAATTATTTGATCCATTCACGATAAGCGGCGACTCCCTCCAGCGTTATCCCCGTCTCCTGTTTTGTTAAACACAGCTCTAGTGGTGATGAATCCGGTATTAAATTGCCCGAACAAAGAAAGATAACAAACACGGCCGACTTCTCCCCTCAGCCTGCCCAGTCACTACACTAAACCCGATACCAACAACTGCGATGCCCGGATGAGGGACGAACCTGAGTTCGATTGACAGACAAAACGACCAATTGGCATGCACTTTAGAAAAACGCTGAGTGACGATTGGCTAACAGGCTGTCAGGAGGTTTTCACGTCAGATTAAAATCAGCGTTGTGATTGACAAGCAAAACAGCCAATAGGATTGCGGAAATGTATACGACGAGTGATGATTGGCCGATCACTTCTCATAGACCAGAACATGCCATACACAGCTGGTATAGTACAATGACGTAAGCGTCACAGCCTCCTAAGTAACTGGTCTCAGACCTGCACCGGCGCCGTATTTGAGAGAAAAACGGTGAAAAACTGTTCTGGAAACAGATGTTAATGAGTATAGTTAAAAATGGCTCTTGAAGTCAATTTACGCAGACAGCGGTGTGGTTTTGATGCCCAAAGCAACCACACACACACACACACACACACACACACACACACACAAACTCATATTTTCAGGTGTGTGATTGAGATTTTTGAACTTATAATTATTCCCTGTCATGGAAAAGAAAATGAAATGACCAAAATGTAAAGATGTAAACGTAACATTACAAAGTGCTATTTTTGTCCATTTTTTCCATGCATTACGGTTTTCCTGGGAATTTGAAATGAAGGCAAATTGTGTGTTTTTGTGCAAATGTCCACGCAAAAGAAAACACAAAAGTATAAATGATTCATGGAAAAGCTCACGATGTATTTAAAACTCTTCCTTTGGCAGAGACTTACAGAACCACACCAAAGGTCTATCCTGATACAGGTTCTCCAGACACACCAAACATTCCTCAATTATGGGAATCCCCATGAGACTGTGTAGTGCATTTGTAGTGCATGAACCTGGAGCTAAGGGAGTAAAATTGTTCATGTTTTCTATATTGAGGATCTCAGTCTTACCTGTCACCACTAACCAGTCTGAAAAGTGAACATGTATATGTAGGAGAGGGAAGATGAAGATCATGATAATGTTGCTACGTGTACCAGGGGAGGCACATGTTAGCCTTGACAGATGGGTGGGAATTAGTAGGTAAACATGTTGAAGAAGGAAATGAGGCAAAAACAGCAATAACAACAAAACTATATCCTGATGTTTATACATATAGGTGTGGATTGATTGGTCTTCGGCGTAGTTTAAAGACAGACAGTGTTAATGATTTGTGTCAACGTGTACAGGGTACATATGAAACCAGTTATACAGCCAGTGGAAATAACACAGTCAAGAGCGTGACTCTTTCAGCCCACAGCTTAAAATATCTAACTCAACATGTGCTTTAAAGGTGTGTGTGTGTGTGTGTGTGTGTGTGTGTGTGTGTGTGTGTGTGTGTGTGTGTGTGTGTATATGTGTGTGTGTGTGTGTGTGTGTGTGTGTGTGTGTGTGTGTGTGTGTGGGAGGGAGAGAGCTTATCAAAACTTTAGAGCAATATAATTCAAACCTATTAGCTCAAACCTAGACACTTTACATATCAGTGTTTCTCTGCTGATGCAGGTGATGATCTGATATAGTTTATATTTTATGTGTGCAATATGTAGCGGACAATACATGAGAATAAAGTTGTTGCTTTAACCAATTAGACTGCGATTTGGCACTCTGAGGCCCCTAACAGGCGTTCAATCACGTCATCATTTGATTGGATGATCAGAGAGCGACACTCGTCAGATCTCACAACCTCCATCTGTAGCAAACTGCACAATTTCCAATTTAGTTTCCAATTTTAGTAGCTGTTTTTTTTTTTCCACAACGAATGACAGAGAAGAAGAAACCGATTTGGATGCAGAACCACGTACAAGGGCATTTACAAGACAGACCTTTTATGTAGAATTTGCACAAAAACACACAATTTGCCTTCATTTCAAATCCCCAGGAAAACCGTAATGCACTGAGAAAATGCAGGAAACCCCGGGGTGATGTGATGTGATGAGGTGGATATCGATGCTTCTGATAGAGAGACTACAATATCATGGGGATTCCTATGATTGGGGAATGTTTGAATGTTTGACGTGTCAGGAGAACCTGTATCAGGATAGACCTTTGGTGTGGGTCTGGAAGTCTCTGCCAAATGCTGCCTAAGGAAGAGTTTTGGGTAAAATTGTGATCTGGTACTGAATTCACACTGCACAGAATCTTTAATCAGATCGTGAGGAAAAGTCACCAAAACAGTTGTTACGCCTTTCCATGGATCGTTTTTACATTTGTGTTTTCTTTTGTGTAAATATTTGCACAAAAACACACAATTTGCCTTCATTTCAAATTCCCAGGAAAACCGTAATGCACAGAGAAAATGCACAAAAATGCAGTGGTGATGTGATAAGGTGAATATCGCTGCTCCTGCTGGAGATGATGTATGTGGAGGTGCAGTTGTGGCTCCAGTGAAAGGAGACATGTTGAATTGTGATAATTGGGTTTCTTGCTTTAATGATGACGTTCATTCTCACTGTGAGATTCCTGTGTGATGCAGCGCTCTGTTCTACTGCACTTCTCTATAATACTGATAGCTTCTGTAGCCGTGGTGTGATAATGATGGTATTAAGAGGTGGATTGATTCAGGTAGGACACCCTTTATATTAGTTATTTTGGGTTGACAGAATTCACGGCATGCTGTTATTGGAAACTGATCAAATTCGGGGTAGTAGAAGTCACTCTGCTTTCACACCTTCATTCTGTTGATTATTTGTTTATTCCATGCTTATCTTATCTCCGTGCTCTAACCTCAGCTAGTGTTGAACTACCATTCAAGTGGATCTGCTGCACAAGAAAAAGAAGAAATGCTGAGGTCAACGTTTACAGAACACATTTGAATAAATTATTAAATGCAAACTTTTGAAGCCACGCTGGAAGGTTTGAGCCCTGAGTCAGAACCTGAGTCTGAGTCAGCAGTTGTTATTATAGACATGCTCACAACTTTGTATCCCCCCCTGAAATACTTTACCTTACAGATGAGGATAAGGTTCTCCTTTGGAGTCTGGTTCCTCTCAAGGTTTCTAAGGGAGTTTTTCCTCATGGCTCATCATCAGGGATAAACACACATTGTTCATCTTAACTGATAAATTCTGTAAAGCTGCTTTGAGACAATGTCTGTTGTGAAAAGCGCAATAGAAATAGACTTGACTTTCTTTATTTAATTCCAACCCAATGAATGTGTCTAAAGTGTCTAAAATAGCGTGTAATAACATCTGTGATATGAGCAATAAAAATATCATCAGGAATGAAATACAAAAAAGATTTTGAAATACTTTTTGTTTCTATGTAACAGTTATGTAACAGTCTGAAGATTTCTTTTGACCAAACAAATGTTTGTTAATGTAGATGTTCTTCACTAGTTGGAGATTCTTGTTGATCCCAGAGCAGTTCAGTAGGGTTTAGGTGCAGTAACTGGGCAGGTGGTTCCATGACAGCCATCACTCCAGACATCCGCTTGTTTTCTGAACAACACTTACAGAACTCGGACGTATACTTCGGCTCAGTTGGTTCCAATTTCGAAGCCGCAGTCCAGACGGAGATGCATGGTGTTGAAGTTTGGAATGGGAGCCATGATGGTTCATGTTTCAACCCTCCCTGCCACAAAACAACCCCTTTTACTGAGTGTGTTGTATAAAAAATAGAACGTGTGTCTCAAAAACCATTAAACTACAGTAGGTGCTTCGAACCTTTTCACAGGAACGTAAATGTCAAACATCTGACATTTCAGAGAGAGTTTCAGCACCAACTTACATCCTCAACACACAGTCAATAATATCATTTACATTTATAGCATTTGGCAGAGGTCCTTATCCAGAGCGATAACTGATCAGGTAAGGGGTTAAGGGCCTTACTCAAGGGTCCAGCAGTGGCACCTCGGAATTGCTGGGAATTGAACTTGTTACCTTCTGAGTCCTCCGTATCGAAATTAAATAAAAGTCTGATACTGTTGCAATTTATTGACCTTTCAATAAGTAAATAACGTGTGAGAGAGATTACCTTTATTACTGTAACCCCATGAGCCAAATTCAATAAATATGGATTAATACACTGTGTTTCATTGATGTAAATTTTGTAATGCATAAACCGTTGTACAATGATTACAATGTACAATAAATAATTATATAGTTATACAGTGATGTGTTTCTCATGGAATGAGTCAACGTGAGATACGTGGAGTCTATAGTCAGGGTTTAAAAACTTCCCAGCATGCAATTTAATTTCTCGTAGAACAGCCAATCAGGAAGATTTCCTTTTAGTGCTAAACAGGGTTGCCAAATAAGATATTTAATATTATGAAGTAATTATAACTCTATAATTACATTACATTTATGGGAAGATTGTAGCTCAGTGTTAAAGAATTGGATTTTGGATTGGAAGGCCACAGGTTCAAATCCCACCACCGCTGGGCCCCTGAGCAAGGCCCTTAACCCTCGCCTGCTCAGCTGAAAGTTGCACTGGATAAAAACGTCTGCCAAATGGTGTAAATGTAAATTTGAGTGGTAATTAGTAAACCTGGTTTATAGAGTGCATACGAATTGTTTAGTATGTGTTTGGTTATATTTAGCAATTCTACATGATAAAGTGGTTTTATTCTGTAATCCATTCATTTAATTTACTGTCAATTATTTATTGAATCAGAAAACCATGGCTGATTATTTATAATTATTTATGTTTAGTGCTATCTATCTATCTATCTATCTATCTATCTGTCTATCTGTCTGTCTGTCTGTCTGTCTATCTATCTATCTATCTCTCTGTCTGTCTGTCTGTCTGTCTGTCTGTCTATCTATCTATCTGTCTGTCTGTCTGTCTGTCTGTCTGTCTGTCTGTCTATCTATCTTATACAGTTCTATTGATTATATATCAGTACTATTGATTACTTGCACACTACATATTTTATTTTATTTAATTTTTTTTACATATTTTTGCACAACTACTGTACTGTAGGATTTACATTCTCCTTGTACACCTTCATCGTACATTACATATGTTTTTCTTGTGCCATAGAACGTACCTCATTCTAATATGTCATATGTGTCAAAGAGTATTTATATATATATATAAAAAAAAAAATATATATATATATATATATATATTCCTCCTCTCTTAACTGTTTATTATTGTTTTATTGTTTAATATTTGCTGTAGTTTGCCTGTAGCCTCACTTAAGCACCTCATTGTACGAACTAAAAGTGATTTTCTTGCTAAAGTGATTGAACAAGATGCCAGACTGATTATCTTGGACTGAACATTGCCACCGGATTGATTTGATCAGAACAACCTGAACAATCAGACTTAAAACCCTTTATGATGATTATGATCATGAAAATCTTATTATTATAACCTTAACCATAACAATAACATAAAATCACAATACAATATGTTTAATCACAATTACAATATGTTTAATCACAATTACAATATGTTTAATGTAATATGCAACTTGAATTTAGATTAAATTTTTACAAATGTTTTTTAATCAGATAAGGTTTTTAGGTGAATCCTTATTGAATCAGACTAGTAAAACAGGATGTGGAGAGTTTTAATCAGGATAATAATATTTGCAGGGACACTGGTTCTGATCCAGTCCGATCTCCATCAGGTGAATGAAACAGATTGATTAGGGTCGGTAGAGGGAATTTATCAGGTTGCCAGATTGTATTGAGCAGGGTTGCATGGGGTTGTGCATTTTTTCGATTAATAATACTGATCCACCTGTATAAAAACCAAACAGAAAAATATAATAAAAACATAAATAAATAATGACATGACATTATGTATCTGTTTAATCTAATATTTTTAACGTCTTTATCATCTGTTTTGATCTGCCTATTCAATGGATTTAGTCCAATCTGGCAACCGGGCTTCGAGCACAGGGGCTTTTGTTGCATCCAGAGGGAGAGCGAGCAAAGGCTTGAATTCGATCTACGGGAGTCCGATCTGCACTGAAAACTCGGGCCTGTCCGATCGAGCTCCGTGTCTCCGCAGCTGCTCTTTGTGTAGATCGCGTTAGATCTGTGATCTCTGCACCCGGAATCGGATTTATTCGCAGTATTTGTTTAGAATGGGAAACGCTGAAGGTACCGACATGTTCTTTCTTTTTTTTTTTTTTTTGCTGTTGTTTTTGCCTCGTTGTTTGCTCGCATGGCGTCAGAAAAAAACCCGAGCGGTAGCTTCGCGATGCTGCGGAGGTTTTTTCTAAAAAAAAAATCGGATAATATCCCGAATAACAAAAACACACCGCGTCTCCTAAATCCGGATTTTTCCGTCGGAAAATAACGGCCACTTGTCGGAAACCGGACGAACCCGAACGGACCAGCTTGGTTTAAAGGGCGGCCATGTTGGCTCCTGGGTCTCTCACTACATCTTCTCCTACACTCGCTTTTATACAGCAAAGAGAAAAAACACGATGATTTCACTCAGGTTAACGCATCCCTCATCATTTACACCGCTTCGATTTCCCCAGAAAAAGCGCTAAAATAAAAAGCACACGGGTTTTTTACCTCAGAATGAAGCGAGATGATGGATGTTTAAGCAGCAGGACAGCGCTAATAATGCTACCATCACATCCTATAGTCCACATCCTTCAGCATGTGTGCGTGTTAAATCTCTCTCCTCAGGTCTTTTCTTCTTCATATACACAGTCCTCATCAACACATGCTGAAAAGTGGCGTTAGTGCCATTATTATTATAATTATTTGATGATATCGGAGGTATTTAGCATGCTAGCTCTGACAGGATTTCAATTAAGTTAGCATTCCAGCTGAGAGAAACCTGTGGGACCTCTGGGAAACCCGAACACCACAAAACGCGTCTTTATTTCATTCAAATAATAATAATAATAGAGAGACACGTTTTTATGTATATAATGTTCACAGTTTTATTAGTGATCTAATTATTAATGAAAGCATTAAAAGTTTCTGGGGGTTGATGAGAGCGCGAGCTGCTGTACCTCAGTGTTATATACACTATTTTATTATTATTATTATTATTATTAATATTATTATTATGCTCCTTTCTGAAATATCAGTTACTATGGATTTATTTATGAATTAAATTCGTATTCTGGCATGTTTTTGTAGTCTAAATCTGCTTTGATGGATGTTAACAGGGTTATGTAGAATCAAAACATTAAATTGGATTCACATGGATCCAGAGGATGAACTTAGACACATCATGATGTTCCAAACTCCATGTAGAAGCTGCTTTGTAAAGAATTTCTCCTGAAATGAGTTTCAGCTCAGGTTCTGGTCACCTAGAACCATGTGCAGCTCTGCAGCTCTCCATATAATCCATTCAATTCAGTGTTTGTATATCGTACACATCGTCCCAAAAATCAACAGATCACAAGCAGACATTTCTATACCTATAAATTATTCGTCATCAAAAGTTTATTCCTAATTAAGTGGTGAGGAAAATCTCTGAGATGGTACAAGGAAGAAACCTTAAGAGAACCCAGACTCAAAAGGGATCCTCATCTTCAAGACTTGTGATCTGTTTATTATAGTTTCATCATGGTTGAAGTTCTCACTGCTCACCGATGGAGACTCATGGAGGTCCGCGCACGTGCGTACGTACGTCTCGATCGCCGACGTGTCACGTGTGTGTCGCCTTGAAGCGGCGCAGTGGGTGAAACGTGCTGGATGATGGAGTAGAACAGGAAAGTGTCGATGTGACGGCTTGATCTCGCTCGGCGTTCTGAACGTCCAGTGGAGCGGATGGTGAAATCGACATCATCACAAAACCAGGAACGAATTCTCGCGACGTCTTTCTAAAGACCAAACGTATAGAAAACTCAATTCCTCCAGTGCAGAATGAACCGAACCTGTAAATCAGCAAGAAGAATATCTGCTCAAACTTCTAACTTTCCTCTGCCACAGAAGCTGTTTTTTTAATATACTGCAGCTGGAAATGTAGATTAAAGCAGACCTTTATAAAGATCCAGCCGGTGTTTAATTACACTGTAATTACCTTTTAGAGTACAGTGTGTGTTAAAGGTAGAAATGGTGTGTTTGATTATACCACTGTAGAGACGAGGAATATTACTCTGTGTGTGTGTTTGTGTGTGTGTGTGTGTGTGTGTGTGTGTGTGTGTACAGAAACCGTATTTATCTTCTGCATCATTTCTTATTTTTGATTGTAATATGGAGACTGGTGCTGGGTGGTAGAACAGACCATACGGAATACCAGTGTTTGTTTGTTCTGATATGAATGTGTAGTATAGTGTAATAGCGGTGTTTGTTCTGGTATGAATGTGTAGTATAGTGTAATAGCGGTGTTTGTTCTGATATGAATGTGTAGTATAGTGTAATAGCGGTGTTTGTTCTGGTATGAATGTGTAGTATAGTGTAATAGCGGTGTTTGTTCTGATATGAATGTGTAGTATAGTGTAATAGCGGTGTTTGTTCTGATATGAATGTGTAGTATAGTGTAATAGCGGTGTTTGTTCTGATATGAATGTGTAGTATAGTGTAATAGCGGTGTTTGTTCTGGTATGAATGTGTAGTATAGTGTAATAGCGGTGTTTGTTCTGGTATGAATGTGTAGTATAGTGTAATAGCGGTGTTTGTTCTGATATGAATGTGTAGTATAGTGTAATAGCGGTGTTTGTTCTGATATGAATGTGTAGTATAGTGTAATAGCGGTGTTTGTTCTGATATGAATGTGTAGTATAGTGTAATAGCGGTGTTTGTTCTGATATGAATGTGTAGTATAGTGTAATAGCGGTGTTTGTTCTGATATGAATGTGTAGTATAGTGTAATAGCGGTGTTTGTTCTGATATGAATGTGTAGTATAGTGTAATAGCGGTGTTTGTTGGCGCAGTCTGAGAGGGGGTCCCTTTTCACTGGTACACTGGTGAGGGCACAGCCGTATGTGTTATCATGTGTGGAGACGGAGAGGATGGACATTACATCTAAAACTGAAGCTGTAGAACGTGATGACTGAGAAACTTGTGACAAAAACAGGAGTTTTTTTATGTTGTTGTTTATAAAAAGTCAACTAAACATTATTTTCTGAATATGTTGTCAGGCGAAAGCTGTCGGTGTAGGCGGCGACACGAGCGTTTTTTGCTCTACGATCTGCCAACGTCTTGAAATATCAAGAATACATGAAACTTAGATCAGCATCCTCCACATCAGCAGGTCAGAGTGGAAAATCAAAAGAAAAGTCGAGTCAGATGTCGCTGGAAGACGCGTTTGCTAGCGGTAAATCTCCCCCGCGTTGCAAAGCTCACCAGTGTATCTGTATCCCAGCATGGGAACGGGCCACAAACCAGATGCTGTGGACCGTCTGGTTTTCAGGCACAACATCTGTAATGGCTGAGTTTTGTAGCTCGTCTCTCAGGTTGAAATGTGTAAATATTGTTTCTGTGCTACAGAATAATCCTGCAACACAATCTGCACTTTTCTATTTTCAGTACTGGATTACTGTTGACTGCACCTGCTTCTGAAACAATTCTATCACTAATACAAGCTGCAGACTTTATTTGACTGGTTTACTTGTGTGGAATTTTTCTACAATATTCACTCATCATGACTGTAAAATAAGTCAATCTACTGCAGTATTTATTTTATCGATCAGTAGATATTGTGGTTAATACTCTATCATGCATGAAGATTAAATACCGTGAGATGATTATTTGGTTGTTCTGCCCAGCACTCATGGAGATAAAAGTTTATAAATGCAAAGTGTGACGACTCGGACGCCACGTTCCCATGATGTTTTATAGCTTCAGGTTAGCATGTTGGTTATATTAGCATCAAAACTGCTAATCAGACTTAATGCTAAATGTGTTCTCCTGTATTCAATTTTGTGCCTGGAGGAATTGAGTTTTTATATAACATTCTGTTCGTCCTGGTTTTGAAGCACTCAGTCGTTTAGTCTTGTGAAAACATGTTTCTAATCCAGCATCGTCTTTACACTGGGAAATGAAGTTTGGTAACCTGCGAGAACCTGCACACTGTTGCAGCCGTCACAGTCAGTGAGCCTTCAGTGTGGTCCTCTGTGCTTTAGTTCCCAAAGGGTCGAGACTTCGATCGAGAACAGCTCGCATTTTCTCCTTGTATTAGTGGTGTAACTGTACAGTAAAGTCACGGCTCGGTACGTACCTCTGGTTTTAACTCACGTTTCGGTGCAAATTCAGTGCAGTTCTTGGGGAAGAAATACAAACTATAAAACAAATTGCCTGCCCTTTTTTGCAAATTATTTAATACACATTTTTATTAAATTAATTAAATTAAATTGTGTAAATGGAAAAATGAATTAAATACTTTACATTAGTTAGACCCCATTTGGGTAATACAGGTGTGTGTGTGGTGTGTGTGTGTGTGTGTGTGTGTGTGTGTGTGTGTGTGTGTGTGTGTGTGTGAGAGAGAGTTTTACATTTTAATATTAAATTTTTTATTTATTCATGAATAATTCCATTCCTTTCATCCTTCATTCATTCACTCCCTCAAAATGCGAAATTTTCAGGATTTTTTTTTCTATTAAGAGAAATTCTTATTCTAATTCTCAGTGTCGCACAACTCGTAAAAATGTTGGCGAAGACGTGAAGTAGCAGCGATTTCGCACTTCAGTACAAATCGTGTTTCCGGGACGAATCGAGCAGTGACGCGAGACAGAGAATAAACAAACTCGTGGGCCGCCACTTAATACGTTTGTGAGGCAACTCGGATTATAACTACGTCCCTCCGGTACACGTGGTATTTGGTACACGTGCACCGAACCGAAAGACCTGTACGGAAACGTTTCTGTACGGATATGTGTACCGTTCCATCCCTAACCTCCAGCTCAGGTTGGTGATGAAATGTTTGTGGAAGCTCGGTTGCATAGTGTCATGTGTTCAAATCCCAGTTCCACTAAGCTGCCACTCCCGGGCCCCTGAGCAAGGCCCTTAATGCTCCACAGCTCAGTTGTGTAAATGATGTAAGTAGCTCTGGATGAGGATCCAGGTCTTCTAAATTGTGAAAAGCTAAAGATGACATGTTCAAGTTCACGTGCTCGTGTTCCATTCAACTCCAAAACTGGGAATATCTAAACTACTTGTGCAGACGGTGCATACGGAACGCTTCGGATTTCCATGTGATTAGACTGCGATCAGGTCGTTAATGGCAGCCGTTAATTTGTCTTGGGACATTTCTTGAGGTTATTTAAATAAATCATGAATCCATTCCTTTGTGTATTTTGTTTTGCAGCACATTATTTTAATGAGGAACCACAATGTTATGTGCTGAACTCAAGACCTTTCAGCTGCTAATATCCGCCAGTATTCGCCATTCACTCCAGTTTGCTTGAACAGCTGTTAAACACCAGGTTCTTTCTCTCTTTCTCTCTCTCTCCTCTCTCTCTCGCTCTCTCTCTCTCTCTCTCTCTCTCGCTCTATCTCTCTCTCTCACACACACACACACACTCTTTTTTTTTTTTAAACATTTTGTGATATCGAGTAGAAACTGAAATGAAAGGTGTATTTACACTGTTTATCCCAGCGATGGGAGTCTGGGGTTCAGAGTTTAGAGTCAGCCATGATACAGTACCCCTGAAGCACAGAGGTATAAGGGCCTTTCTCAAGGGCCCAAGAGAGGCAGCTTGGTCATACCGGTGATTGAACCCCTGACCTTCTGATCAGTAGCCCTGAGCCTTAACCAAACTCTCAAACTCCTCATATTCCCACATGGGTAACTTGATACACAGCAGTGGTGTAACTCGAATGTTTTTGGAGGTACGTCCTCCATCCTCAGGTTATATGATGGTTGTATAAACACCGCTGTCCCTGAGAGCCACACAGTATGTGGTCTGCTTCGTTTGGTGTTTGTTGCGTCCAGCTGAAAAGCAAACAATGGCTTGAACAGATCTATGGGGGACCAGTCTGCTCTGATCTGCACTGAAACGCCAGGCGTCTCCTGATCAGGCCTGTGGTCCATTATCAGTTATAATAAAAGCATGTGCACGTTTTTACTCTGAATACTGGTCAGGTTATGTTTTGGTTTTCGTCCTTCATTTCCAAACACATCGTTTTTTGTCTCCTACATTCAACGATGTACATTTTAAATTCTAATTTGTACCAAAACGTCAATAAACCAAAGGGACACTTCGACTGTCCTGCACCATCATCTGACCTCAATCCTGTAAACAAGCCTTTGTTGAAGCAGCAGGAGAATCGGTGAGATGACCTGTGTCGAAGCTGTCCTGACACAGCACTGGTTTTCGATCAGATTGAGGTTTGGTGCTGATTTTTCAGGCAAGGAAAAGTGTTCCATTATACTGCCTGAGTAAGTCACACACAGATTCGTCACTGCACTGTGCAGTTGTCATCCTGGAACACGGCAGTGTCGCTGTCAATGTTCTGCTTTGACGTGACGCACAAAAGACGGCATGACGCACAAACCTCAGTCTCGGGATTTGCCACGTGTAACGTTCGGTCAGGTGTGCAGGTATGTGGAGCCAGGTGTTTCCAACCTCTTGCACACCACAGAACAGTTATATGTTGGAAATGTATTTGCAAACTAGATGGTGGTGTGTGTGTGTGTGTGTGTCTGTGTGTGTGTGTGTCTGGGCTGTGTGTATGTAGATTGTGGCGTATATAAACGTATAGAGTGGCTTTTGGAGGGTAAAACAAACTAAACTAGAAGTCGACCGATAGTGGATTTTACCAATACTGATAGCTGAGTTGGATCGTACTCGTCGATAATTGATTAGTCAAAATGAAATGGATCCTGGATAAAAAAAAAAAAAAAAAAAAAAATATATATATATATATATATATAATATAATATAATATAAATAAATATATGTTATATATTTGTCTTTTCCTCATCAGTTCACTTTTTTTTCCCTCTGTCGAGGCTAATAAGTTAAAAAAGAAAATCATCCTGAGCTTTCTCTCTGACTGTGGAGACTCCTTTCATAAATGCACAATAAATATCTCCGTACGCAAAATCATGACGTATTGAATGAATGAGAAAATGAACCAGCACCTTCTGACCAATCAGAATGAAGAATATGAAGTATGTTTATATTACTGCATTTTTTATTTATTTTTTATAATATATTTACGTTTCCATCTCCAGACCCTGTACGAAAAAGGGAAACCTAAGGATGCTGGAGCAGAACAATGGATTTCTCCTTCTCTTTCATGCAAGGGATCATGGGAAACACAATCCAGCAACCGCCTCAGCTCATTGACTCAGCTAACATCAGACAGGAGGACGGGTACGATGTGATCAGCGACCCCGGGGACGAGGGAGGTCCCTCCGCCTACGATTCACCCCTAGATCCGGGATTCTCCTACCCTCAGGACGACTTAGGGGTCGTCACTAACGGTTACCAGCCGGGAATCAGTGCCTACGAGCAACAGGCAAAGTTTGCACTGTACTCGCAGTTCCCTAACGGCTCGGCTAACGGCTCGGCTAACGGCTACGGCGCCATACGCAACTACCACGCCGACCACGGCCTGATCCTAGGGGAGGGAACGGTGCTGAGGTCGCCCGTCGTCCAGGAAAAATCATCTCACATCTCTTCCCCTCTTCCTCCGTCTCATTCTCATCTTCATCACCACCATCCTCATCATCTTCATCATCCTCATTCGCATCTTCAACATCAGTCGCAGCAGCACCAACCGAATCCTAAACTTTTACCTCATCAGCCTCCTCCCCCTCTTCCTACTCCCCCACCTCCTCCTCCTCCATCGTCCTCCTCTTTACATCATTTGCAGCCGGTTTTCCCTCCTCCTACTCTCATCCTTCCCACCACTCCACCTCCCCTTTCCTCCTCCATTCAGGACACGGACTCCGAACCCGTCGGCCAGAAGAAAACAAACTCCCCGGAGATCAAGATTAAGATCATAAAGACGTATCAGAACGGCCGCGAGCTGTTCGAGTCGTCACTGTGCGGAGACCTGCTGCACGAGTTCCAGGAGTCGACCAGAAGGAACGAGCACAAGAAGGAGAAGAGAAAAAAGAAAAACAGCAGGCACGGGGTCTTCCCCGAACAGGAAGTCAGGCTCGGCGATGGACAGGCTGTGATGCAGGAGCAACAACCGAACCTGAGTGCCAAGAGCCCCAAAACGGAGCCCAAGGAGGTCCAGGTGAGAGAGATGTGAAGGAATGTTTCAAGGGAAAAACAGTTTATAGAGAAACAGGACATTTAAGGGTCCAGTCTTGTGACTTGATACTGCATTATAAACGGATGCTGGTTGTATGCAGGTGGACAGGAACGTGCCCTCGCTGTGCGTGGAGTACGAGATCGGTGATCTGGTGTGGGCTAAAGTAGGGACGTACCCGTGGTGGCCCTGCATGGTCTCCTCTGACCCCCAGCTGAAGGTTCACACACGCATCAACACCAGAGGTAACCAAAACCCTCACACTACTGCATCTGTGAGCTCTAACATGAACATCCACAGATTGTATTTACACTTTTACATTCATTTAATATGCGCCTTCTATTTAATCCTAATATTGTAATTGTACCTGTACATTCTATTAACAGACTGTGTGTGTGTGTCAGAATGTTCCACAGGCTGATTTGACACACTTCTTGTGTGTGTGTGTGTGTGTGTGTGTGTGTGTGTGTGTTACAAATAGCTGCCATGATGTTTATTCTCTTCTTTTCACAGCTGCTTTTGTTAGTAAATCCTGGGCTGTCATTCACTCTCTCGCCACTAGAGGCAGCACAGGATGCTGTTCTTTCAGTAGTGCTGGTGATGTGTCTGTATTTACCTCTGTGTGTGTGTGTGTGTGTGTGTGTGTGTGTGTGTGTGTGTGTGTGTGTGTTTGTGTGTGTGTGTGTTTGTGTGTGTGTGTGTGTGTGTCTAGGTCACAGGGAGTACCATGTGCAGTTTTTTGGCAGTGTGGCTGAGCGGGCTTGGATTCACGAGAAGAGGATTTTGGTGTATAAAGGAGAGAGCCAGTTTGAGGAACTGCAGGCGGAAACCTTACGCAAAACCACCAATCCCACTGAGAGACAGAAGGTCCGCCCGGTTTATATTCTAAAAATCACATTTTACTCTTATTATTTTATATGTGTATATTTATTTATTAATATGTACTTAATGACTCTTATTTTAGTAGTATGGTTATATATATTTTATAATGGAGATCAGAGGTCGACCGATTAATCAGTTTTCAGTTTAATCAATTAATCGGCATTGATAGTTGATAGCTGGAACAATGGGCTAAAATCCATAGCGAGTTTTTCCAGCTTCTGTCCTCTCTCATTACGAGGTGAATCGATCTATTATTTGAGTAATCGAGTATTCTGCCGATTAATCGAGTAATTTTTTTAAAAAAGTAATTTTTTTATTATGATTAAAGAGCAATACTAAATATACAAGAGAAAATAAGACGTGTCTCTTAAAATGAATAAGTAACTTTTTTTTTTTTTTTTGGCCTGAATCTGAACCGTTTTTTTCATTCTGCATCATCTTCTGTGCTACCTGTGCAGAGCGCTCCAGAGTTTAGCGGGTGGTGCGTCAGTAATAACGGTCCGTGGGGAAACACAGTGCTCCGTGTGTGGTTAAATTCACTAAACGAAACTTTTTTTGCATTCAAATTACTCGAGTTATTCAAAAAGAATCGTTTCAGCCCTACGTAGAGGGCGCTATATATTTATTATTTATACAATTATATTTATTAACACAGTTAATACCTCCCTATTAATTCAGTTTTCATTATTATAAATTGTCCTTTTTTTGTAGAAAAGTTCGCTATTATTTTACATGGAGTGTTTTGTTTTTGTTTGTTTGCTTTTTATACAGTATCCATTTTTAAAAACTATTAGTTGATTAATCGGTTATCAGAAAGTACGATCCAACCCAGTTCTCGCTGCAGATTATATACAGTATATTTTATTGGATTTATGTAAAAATATATATTTCTGAACGTTGTACATGTTTCATATGATTAATTTTGTATTTGTATTTGTATTTATTGCAAGCAGTTAATGCATAATAAGGTAATACCGTTTTTATTTTTGTGTGTGTGTGTGTGTGTGTGTGTGTGTGTGTGTGTGTGTGTGTGTGTGTTTAATATATGCATTTATGAAGTAGATATACTCGGTAAAGGTCGACCGATGGATGAAAAATTTATAGTGGATAAAAAACAAACACAACACTCCATGTAAAATAGTACTGAAGTTTATTACAATAATTAAACATCAGTACTAAATCATTAAAATGTGCTAAATGAAATAAATATGAACAATAATTAATACATATAATTATATAATGAATAAAGTAAAATAATAAATATAGCGTTCTGTCTGTTCAGTCTCGCGTGTAAAAACATGCAGCACGTGGTGGCAGTGATTCGCCTCTAGAGGCCGCTCTTGTATTGACAGCAGACCGGAAGCCAGAAAATCGGTATGGATTTTTGCAGACAGTTCCAGCGATCAGTAGCGATTACTTAGCAGAACCGATTAATCAGTCGATCTCTAATACTTAAATTATTTTTTGTAATATACTGTTATATTGATTGTTTAGTATTTTTCTTAAATCTGAGCTTCTCATGAGTCCAGCATCATAGTGAAATTGTATGTGTGTATTTTTTAGAAATGATGGCGTATGTGAGCAAGCGAGGAGAAATCCATTTCATTCTGTTAAACAGAATTTGTACGTAGAGAGAAACGCTTTGTTTTGCTGGACATGTGTGACGTCTTGCTCCCTTCCGTGTGACATCTTTTTTTGCCCACGTGTAGCTGCTGAAGCCTCAGTCTCAGAGGGAGCGCGCTCAGTGGGAGGTGGGCGTCGGCCACGCCGAGTCGGCTCTGCTCATGTCCCGAGAGGAGCGTAACGAGACCTACACCTTCATTTACATCGACAAACTGCCTGTTGAGGAGCCTAGCAACGAGCCCGTGACCCCGACGATTATTAAAAAACGGAGGGCAAGACGCTCGAAGAGCCTGAAGAAGGAGGACCCCGCGACGCCGCCGCGCCGTCAGCAGCCTCGTCGCCAGTGCAGTGTTTCGGACGCTCAGGAGGAAGAGGTGGAGCCAGAGGACGCAACAGAATCTCAACCCTCGCCACCTCCTGTCCGGACACCTTGGAGAACGGCGGCTGCTCGGAAGCTGCTCCCGCTCTCCATCACCATGAAGAAGCTCAACGTGGAGATCGTGAAATGCGATTGGCAGCTGCCCAAAGAGAAGGTGGAGATAAAAAAGGAGGTGGAGAGAGATGACGAGAGAGTTCAGTCTCCAGAGGTGAGCTTCATTTTTGATTGTAATTAAACCTCTTATTACAAAAATCTATGTAATTTCAATACGACGTCCTCTGAGATTTCAGACATTTAAAGATGGAACATTTCTGGCATGAGTGTGTGGATTAGTGAAATAACCCTTTAAAGGAAGATTCCTTTTGTAACATTTACTCAGGGTAATAAATTCTTTAGAGGTTTTGCTTATTGTTTGTTTATTGTAGCATTTACTGATACATTTAAAATGTAAATGATTTATTGTTGTTGTTGTTATGGAAGGGTTCGAGTGATAAAGCAGAGGGTGAGACGTTCTCCAGCGAGGAGGAGAGAACAGCATGGAGTGAACCAGAGAGCGCAGAACACACACACACTCCTGTTACTGAACTCAGCTCAGGTACACACACACACACACACACACACACACACACACACACACACACACACACACTCCTGTTACTGAACTCAGCTCAGGTACACACACACACACACACACACACTCCTGTTACTGAACTCAGCTCAGGTACACACACACACACACACACTCCTGTTACTGAACTCAGCTCAGGTACGTACACACACACACACACACACACACACACACACACACACACACACTCACTCCTGTTACTGAACTCAGCTCAAGTACACATACACACACACTCCTGTTACTGAACTCAGCTCAGGTATACACACACACACACACACACACACACACACACACACACACACACACACACACACACACACACACACACACACTCCTGTTACTGAACTCAGCTCAGGTACACACACACACACACACACACACACACACACACACACTCCTGTTACTGAACTCAGCTCAGGTACACACACACACACACATACTCCTGTTACTAAACTCAACTCAGGTACACACACACACACACCCACACACACACACACACACTCTGAGCTATACAGACGTTCTGTGAGGGTTTTTCTGCATGACTTGGTCACTGTGCATCTACGTATTTTTCCTGCTTTCACTAATGAATACTTGTGTGTGTGTGTGTGTGTGTGTGTGTGTGTGTGTGTGTGTGTGTGTGCATGTGCAGACTCGATGGAAAGGAAGCTGCAGCGGCGGTGTGTAAGAAGTCGCTCGGAGTCGGAAAAGAGTGTCGATCCTGTTCCGAAGAAGAAGATCAAGAAGGAGCAGGTGAAATCTCACACCTTTCATGAATTATATTTGAGATTCTGTTCTGTTGTTGTTTAACAAGTGTGTGAGCTGCAGATGTTTATAGTAATTATAACCTATAATAAATGTTCCTGATGTATTTCAGGTGGAAGCGATGCCTCAGATGGACTTTAAGACGGGATTTCAAAAAGGTGAGTTTTTATAGATTTTATTTTCTCCCACAACTGAACTGAAACTATTATTTTACGTTACACATTTGATTGAATATTAATTAGTATGAAGTATATTTTCTACGTTCTCTTCCTTTTTTCTCACAAACAAAGGTCCATGTTTAAATCCCATAAATTGATATTTTTAAAAAGGATTGATTCCAGAAAGGAAAACTGCAGAATAAATAATAGAGGTGATTTACAAAATTCCATCAGTT
The DNA here is from genome assembly GCA_039877035.1 of Silurus lanzhouensis. Classification (NCBI taxonomy): domain Eukaryota; kingdom Metazoa; phylum Chordata; class Actinopteri; order Siluriformes; family Siluridae; genus Silurus; species Silurus lanzhouensis. The sequence continues at coordinate 452,512 of JBCEWE010000462.1, read as the reverse complement.
AGTTCTGAGAGATCTAACACTGAGAACCTTCTGCTCGTGCAGGAGCCAGCGAGATCTCCGACTCCTGTAAACCACTGAAGAAACGAAGTCGAGCGTCGACCGATGTCGAAGTCACAAGTTCTATTTATAGAGACACATCCGACTCCGATTCCAGAGGCCTCAACGACATGCAGGTGAGGGGGGACCGAGACACACACACACACACACACACACACACCCCAGTCTTCGAGTCTGTGCTTAGCTCAGAAACATACGCTAACATTTTTGAACTCCTCTTGCTGTAATTCTGCTGATATTGGTTCGTCTTTAGGGACGAGTTTGTTGCCAGTTTGTGAGTCTCGTATTGTGTGTGCAGTGTGTGTTTGAGAAACGCTCTGACAGCCCTGGTACACTGGACGCCGACGGCTCAGATGCCCAGTCAGAAGATTCCAACATCTCCCGGCAGAGCGGCAACTTCTCCAAGAAGGATATGGTGTGTTCGGTGAGTGTGATCAGGGAAAAGTAATGCATGTGTGTTATGACTGGCATGTGTGTGTATGTGTAGAAATGATAAATCTGGCAACATATTGTAAGTTGAAAAGAGCAAATAATGTTGATGGTAAAATGATGTCATGAGAAGAACTCGTCCTGCTATTGATTACATTCACTTCTGCCTAATTGATTTTATAGAGGGATTGTGTTTATACTGAAAGGTGTGTGTGTGTGGATGTGTGTGTGTGGATGTGTGTGTGTGTGTGTGTGTGTGTGTGTGTGTGTGTGATTGTGTGACTCTTTAGGTTTGCGAGACATTTGGAGATTCCCTGCTGTCCTGCGAGGGCGAGTGTAACGGATTTTTTCATCCGGAGTGTTTGGCCTCAGCTGGTGGAACAGAGGGAGAAAACATCTGTACCGAGTGTAAAACGGGTCAGAACCATTAATATATTCTTATTTTGTTCGTTTTAACTGCACATGTGTACTTTTATTACATATCTCTCTCTCTCTCTCTCTCTCTCTCTGTCTCTCTCTGTCCAGGTTCACACCTGTGTTTCTCCTGTAAGCGCACTGATGAAGACGTGAAGCCGTGTTCGGTGATCGGTTGTGGGCGTTTCTATCACGAGTCCTGTGCGTGGAAGTACGCCGGCACTGCTGCCGAGCCACAGGGCCTGAGGTGCCCACAGCACTGCTGCTCTACCTGCTGGCTGGAAAAGGACTCGCAAAAAGCTCTCAAGGGTGCGATTTATTGCGCACTGGAAACATTCCATTGGAATATATAGGAATTAATGGGAATAAACTGGGAATTTACTGAATTGCAGGTTTGCTTAGAACAAGGAATTGAAATGTATTTGGAAAAAAAATATTGCAGGATAATTTTGTTTAAAACAACCAGATTAAATGCAGTTCCAGCTTCTACCCTGAACATTCATCAATCACATGCACACAGCACACTTACTGAGTCACTGTACATCCCTCCATCCCTCACACACTTTTCATTTCTGCAATCCTGCACGCCAAAAACAAATCCATCTCGGCGAGTGTTCACGTAAATTACATAAATATGACATGACAAACGTCTGCGTGCTGTGTGTATGTTACTGTGCAAACTAAACCAAACTAAATGTTTATATTCAGGGTTGCATATGGCACAGTTTATATACATTTTCCCCCCAATGTTTCATTAATTCCCATAAATTCCCGGTAAGTTTCCAAAATCCCCAGATGAAGTTCAAATTGAAAGTTTAGCAGAGTTGTGTGGAGTGTGTAGTTAAGTTATGTAGATGTGTGTGTGTGTGTGTGTGTGTTATATTAGTGTTAACGTGTTTGACAGGCAGTGTTTATACGTGTGAATGTGTGTGTCCACAGGCCGGATGATGCGCTGTATCCGCTGTCCTCTAGCCTTCCACACAGGAGACCTGTGCATAGCAGCGGGGAGCGTGATGATCACGCCTCACCTCATCGTGTGCAGCAATCACTCGGGCACGAGGAAGAACGGTCATCTCGGCTCCTCCGTAAACGTAGGCTGGTGTTTCGTTTGCTCGCGAGGTGAGACTCGTTCCCCACTCAGCACAGAGCCAAAGAGCCGGAGCAGCCGGCTAGGCCTAAAGCTTACACACTCACATGGCTGGTTCTTTTACTCAAAGTGTGTTTACTGCATGCTGATGAAGAAGTTGCAGTCCTGCAGGTCATTGTGCAGTGTGTAGCAGTAGTGAGTCCATGTGGCTGGAGTAGGTGTTTCTCCACTCAGCTGATGGAGCTTTAATGTGTTCTAAAGTGTCTAAGGGCCAAAATAAAAAGACTTGTTGATGATTATCACTGTTTGATGCTCCCAGTCTGAATTGTAGAAGCCCCTCTCTGTTAGTTACAAGGAAGAGTGGGGGCCCCTCCCTGTAGGGGTGGAGGCCCCTCTCTGTAGAGGTGGAGGCCCCTCTCTGTACGGGTGGGGGCCCCTCTATGTACGGGTGGAGGCCCCTCTCTGTACGGGTGGAGGCCCCTCTCTGTACGGGTGGGGGCCCCTCTCTGTATGGGTGGAGGCCCCTCTCTGTACGGGTGGGGGCCCCTCTATGTACGGGTGGAGGCCCCTATCTGTAGGGGTGGAGGCTCCTCTCTGTATGGGTGGGGGCCCCTCTTTGTAGGGTTGGAGGTCCCTCTCTGTACGGCTGGGGGCCCCTCTCTGTACGGGTGGAGGCCCCTCTCTGTACGTGTGGGGGCCCCTCTCTGTATGGGTGGAGGCCCCTCTCTGTACGGGTGGGGGCCCCTATCTGTAGGGGTGGAGGCTCCTCTCTGTATGGGTGGGGGCCCCTCTCTGTAGAGGTGGAGGCTTTTGAGGGTGATTGTGTGTAAATATAGATAAATAAAGTACTTTCTTGTAAACAGAGCGAGTCTCGAAACCCTTTGATACCACCTCGTAAGTGCATCTTTGCACAGAAGAGTGGAGGCCCAGCTCAGAAATGTACAGAAGATCCCTCACTTGAAAGGGTAGAGTCTTACCTCGGAATAGGAAGAAGCCCCGATCAGAGTCGTGCTGTGAGAGCTGCACTTTACATACACAGCAGGAGTATTTATTTTATCTTTACATTCCCTCTCAAATTCGTGTGAACGTGTGGAACGCAGACGTTTGTGTGGGCAGAACGCAGAAACCTGCTGAACATATCCTGTGTCCATTTTTAGCCCTGAACATCTGAGAACTTTATCTCACGCAGAACATCCTCAGGCCTGAGTGGAGGAGCATCTTTAGGATTTTTCCCTCCTCTCTGGTTCACTACAGCTGCACATGTTCAATGCCTGGTTTTGCTTTAATAATAACATTAACACAGTGACCGTAAAAGTATTTGTCACAGCAACAGTTCGGTCAGAAATGAAATGTCCTCCGTACCCCAGCTGTAGTCTGTCAGCTAAAGACACGTGAGATGTTCGATTATTACAGGACGCACTGAAGCTGTGACATGGATGTGGTTAAGCGTGGAGTTAATTTCATGTCTAAACCCGTCCTCATTCCCTCGCTGACACACTTCGTCTCAGTTCGTCTCCGTTCGTCTCACTTTTCCCTGCTGTAGGCACGCAGAAGGTCTTGTCTGACTACAGCTGGAGTAACGAGGTCGTTGTATACATTTCAGTTTTGGCGTAACTGTTGCTCATCATGTGAAGATGTTTATTAATGACCCTTTGCTTCAGTGTTGTCTTTGTCTCTGTTGATGTGTCTTTTCTAACCGTAGCTCACTTTATGTGAAAAAAAAAAACAAATGCATATTTCTAACCTCCTTTTTTTTATCTTGTTGTCTAATCTTTCTTTTCCTTTTAGATGTGCTATGTGTTTATAAGCCGTCGGACCTGTGTGTGTCTTGATAATCTGTAAACACTGATTCAGTGTGAATGAGGTCGAGGCGTGACTGGTGCAGATCCACATCATTTCCTCGTGTGTGTGTGTGTGTGTGTGCGTGTGTGTGTGTGTGTGTGTGTGTGTGTGTGTGTGTGTGGCTGTACAGGTGCAATCATTGATGCTGATATGAAATTCAGGCAGTCTGAGTGTTTTTAGTGAATCAGTCTGACGTCTGCAAGCCTAAAGTACGACTAATATACACTATCAGGACAGAAGTACACACACACACACATGACCATACGACTTCCCATTTACTAGTTATAATGAGCTCCACTCTTCTGGGAAGATGTTCCACTAGATGTTTGTGTAGGTTCATTCAGCTACAAGGGTGTTAGTACTGATGTGAGGAGGCCTGGGGTGCATAAACCCGTTCATCTACATTGTTCAATATGGGATATAGTTCTATAGCAGGAGATCTTCCACTCCAACTTTCCCATGAGGAGCAGATCTTCATGGAGCTGGCTTTGTGCACAGGGGCATGGTCATGCTGGAACAGGTTTGGGGCTCCTAGTTTAACATATATATATTTATTATTATTGATTTATTTATTTTATCTGTAAACATGGATCACTGATTGCACCTTCAGCCTTTTGCTTCGTAGAATAAAAAAGTCTCTTTTCTTCTAAAAAAGTCCTGCTGAACCTCATTAGGAATAGAAGAGGAGTAATGATCATTATTGTAGAGCCTGTAGAAACCCTGACGAGGAAGGTGTTGGCTTGGTAGCAGATAAATAACATATAACTCTATAATCTTAATCCAAATAAATCTGAGAATATTGAGTTATATATCATTCATCACCACACAATCAGACCCCTGACACGCTGGTGGAGTTTTATGGAACGTTCCAGAATTCAAACAGCAGCAATTTTAATATAACCAGTGATTTCCAGGCCAACACTGAAATCTCCAAAATGTGTGTTTTCTTCATCACGCTCAGGAGTCTGTATGCGAGTGTGTGTGTGTGTGTGTGTGTGTAGCCTGGTATGTGTTTTCTGCAATCATGGGGAGTGTGATTGACTGCTCACGGGTTTTCCTGTTTGTCTCGTGTAGGACGCTTAGTGCACGACCTCACTGACACCGTATTAAGTTCTTATACGTTTAAGTCTCACTACCTTCTGACTGAGTCAAATCGTGCTGAGTTGATGAAATTACCTCTGATTCCTTCTCCTTCGTCAGCTACCCAAAAGAATCCGGCCAAAGGTAACTTCACCTTCGCTCCCGTTTAAAGCCCTTCCACCTCCACCCTCTTTATTTACTCTCACTTTTCACGCTTTTGCTCTTTTCTTTCGTTTTTTTTATTTTTTCTTTCAGCTTTTTCTAATTTGCAGCCACTAATGCAAGCGCTGGACTAGAAATAACGTACGGCTCACGTGATAACTGCTCGACGTTGTCTCAGCTGCAGTAGACAGGCTCAGTCGTGGGTTATAGCGGGCATGTGCTGGTGTGATCAGTGGTCTTGTACACGCATATTTCAGATAAGCCAATCAGGATAGGCAGTGTTTTTTTTTTCTGTTTTATAGATTCAGAAAACTCCAAATCTCATTGATAAGGCAGCATAAATATACGGACAGCTGTCCTGAACATTTCAAATCATACGAAAAAAATGCAATATTATGATAATTTTGCAAACTCTGGTAAAAGTTTGAGCCGTTATCATAATATGAGAATGTAATTTCAGCACATGCTCGGTATACACACTTAGACATCGCTATGCATTCAGAAATTAGTGCTGAGGCTGTGTGTGTGTGTGTGTGTGTGTGTTTGAGAAATATCTAGCAGCCAGTTGCACCAACTGAAACTGGGTTTAAACCATGACTAAGAAACACACAGCAGCTTGGATTCTGATCTCCTGAACAACTTCTAGACTTGGAAGAGGAAGTATAAACATACATTCACAGCAGTTAGTAGATGCTGATCTACAGAAGTATTCTGGGAGAACTTTAAACTCCAGTGGGTGTAGTCTGGGTCTGTTTCAAAGGGCATAAAGCTCAAACCTGGTTATATTATGATATCAAAGCATCATATAGAAGTTTATGGAATTAAAAAAAACTTCTGTTCTGCTGGTGCAACTGACTGACCAGCTGCTGGTTTCCCAAATTTACAGAGAAACATTTTCTGTTCACAGGATGTTTGATTCACAATAATATTGACTTGTTGGTTTATTTTCATCTCTTAACTTGAAGCGTTTTTTCCCATTCAGCCTGGTGTCGTAAACGCTGGAATAAATTAGCGGACTTTCAGCATACTGTGCGTTTCAGAAAAGTTTGTTCAGCGTCTGACCTCAAATCCGAACCGTTTCCAAACCACAGAGGAAACGTTACTACTTTTCTTTAGCTCGCGGTCCTGACGTGAAGAGACGTCCGTCTCCATGGTGTTAGACTCTATTTCTACATTATACTCCTTTAGAGAATGTTCTCGCACGTGAGCAGGCAACCAGGTGCACCATCATGCGCTCGGACGATGTCGATTCTTAATCATTCTGCTATCGGTGCAATGACGATGAATCTGATTGGATGCGTGCATCAACATTTGTGTTAAAAATCACGATACTTTGATTGAAGAAAAAATTAAATCGTCTTAAAACAAAAATTCTGATTCATTGAATAAATCTAAAAACTGCTCAGCCCTAGGCTCCAATGTTTGTGTGTGTGTGTGTGTGTGTGTGTGTGTGTGTGTGTGTGTGTGTGTGTGTGTGTGTGTGTGTGTGTGTGTGTGTGTGTGTGTGTGTGTGTGTGTAAGTAAGATCATTGTAAGTCACTCAGGACAGGATAAGAAGGTTGTGAGTTCAAATCCCTGCATCATTATGCTGTCGTTGTTGAGCTGCTGAACCAATGTAATCAATTATTCAGCATCAGCTCCACCTCGATGAGGAAGAACGTGCTTCAGGATGCTCACCAGCACCGGTTTAGTCCATCCATCTAATGTCCAAAACAACAACCATGTTTGTCTGCGATTCAAGTCTTCCACGTGAATTCCTACATGAACGTCTAAATGCTGAAAGTGTCCACAGAAGCTCCTGCTCCTTTTTGATATAGTCTCGTTCTCCTGGGCTCGGTTTTACTTAAAACTAGACTTCAGATTCTGGGGAATCTGTAGTGCAGATTGACGTCATGATGTGAAAATGGTTGATTTTTGCCGAAATCGTTTTTGGTGCACAGCAGTTTATAGATAACACTCCTGGATAACGGCTTCATACTAAAGACTCCACAGGGGCTATGATTCCAGTGTGTGATGGTTCAGGTATGAGGTTGAACAATACCAAAACCGGTGCCTTCGTCATCCCCGTAGTCCCAGTGCACACTTTCTCCGACACCTCAGACTTCATTCTCTTATTTTAGTGTATTCCGCTTTATGGCAAAAGAGTTTAATGCTTTAATTGTGTTCTAGTATCAGAAGTTCACGCGCCTGTAGTTATTTGTTTAGTCCTCGAGCTGCACTTTCACAACACGCACCTCTAAATCTTCATTCACTCTGCCTTTGTGTTTTATTCGCATTCGCTTTATGCTTTTTTTTTTCTTTCCTTTTCTTTTTTTTTTGGTTTGTTTTAAATCCAATCCAATTTTGGACGGCAGCATGTAAAAACTTCGCCTTTGTACTTCTCATTCATGCTTTTTTGGCCTCATCATCTGCCGTTTTTTTTTGCCGTTCAAAATAGTGTGGGTTGCGATTGTTTTGCTATTTAGTGCAGGTGTGTTAAGTGCAGCTGTAGTGTGTGTGTGTGTGTGTGTGTGTGTGTGTGTGTGTGTGTGTGTGTGTGTGTGCGCGCGCGCGCGCGCGCATGCCGCTCATTATTCTGCATCTAATCCATCTATTATGGCTGTGTCTCAATTCGAATGGCTCTGAATTTCTCAAATCTCACCCTTGAGAGTGGGTTTAAAAATCTCTAGATATTCAGTCCTGCTGCATTTCATGGTAACACACACTTGTTTACATCCATCTAGTATATTACACGAGTGTGTGTTTGCAGCATGATAAAGGGGGTCGATCAGGGATGGTTCTGATTTTGCTAATATAACATGAACATGAAGGTGCATCAAAATCCACGTAGTTCCTTTCCCAGCATTGGAGACACACTGCTTCGGGGGTGAGGTTTGGCGAATTGCAACCGCCGACGATTAGGAGCTGACCTGCAGTAACGCACCTGTGTGTTTAATGTGTGTGTGTGTGTGTGTGTATGTGTGTAGGAGGAAGACTCCTGTGCTGCGAGGCATGCCCTGCCTCCTTCCACCCGTCCTGTTTGAACATCGAGATGCCTGAAGGAGCCTGGCTTTGTAGTGAATGCAGAGCAGGAAAGAAACCTCACTACAAGCAGATCGTTTGGGTCAAACTGGGCAACTACAGGTACAAATCTCTACAACGCACCAAACACAAAGTGCAAAGAGGCCGTAGATGCTGCAGATCCATCACAGAACCAAACCATGTTCCTCCTGTTAGTCTGAAGATCACATTCGCTGTGCTGTGTGCATGTGACTGATGAATGTGCATTAAATGTGATTGTTTTTACCCAAAATTATTCTGCAAGAATGTGTTCATTCCCAGTTTATTTCCATTAATTCCCTTTTGTTAGTAATTAATTTGTCTCCTGTTGTGTTGTCTCTGTTGTTTAGATGGTGGCCTGCTGAGATCTGTAACCCTCGGCTGGTTCCGTCCAACATCCAGAACCTGAAACATGACATCGGGGATTTTCCGGTCTTTTTCTTCGGGTCTCACGATTATTACTGGATCCACCAGGGTCGTGTTTTTCCATACTTGGAGAACGACAAGAATTTTGCTGAAGGACAGATTGGGATTAACAAGACCTTTAAAAAAGGTAAAAATAAAGGCTGTGAGACTCGACTGCTCTGTTTCCCAAAGGTGTTGTTTTATTTTTTTCTTTAAAATTTGCCAAAATATTGCAAAAGCAAATCACTTATTCGCTTTATATAAAATCTGGATTTCAGGTATGTTTTTACACGTCTTTACCCACAAAGATTAAAATTGTCTTATTTTATTGGCAGATAAATTTTTTTTTCTCATTTTGAATTAGGTAATTCTGTATAGAAATGGGCTTTTGCAGTAGGAACGAAAGACTGGTTTAAGGTGGAGGTTGGACTGCATCAAGGATCAGCTCTGAGCCCTCTCCTGTTTTCAGTGGTGATGGACAGGTTAATGGATGAGGTCAGACAGGTGTCTCCGTGGACTATGATGTTTGCAGATGATATTGTGATTTGTGGTGAGAGTAGTGAGCAGCTGGAGAAGATCCTGGAGAGATGGAAGTACACGCTGGAGAGAAGGGGAATGAAAGTCAGTAGGAGTAAGACAGAGTACATGTGTGTGAATGAGAGGGAGGGCAGTGGAGGGGTGCGGTTGCAGGGGGAAGAGGTGGAGAAGGTGGAGGAGTTCAGGTACCTGGGTTCAACAGTGCAGAGTAATGGAGAGTGTGTTAGAGAAGTGAAGAAAAGAGTGCAGGCAGGGTGGAGTGGGTGGAGAAGAGTGATAGCAGGAGTGATTTGTGATAGAAGAGTATCTGTGAGAGTGAAAGGGAAAGTTTATAGGACTGTGGTGAGACCTGAGATGTTGTATGGATTAGAGACAGTGGCATTGAGTAAAAGACAGGAGGTGGAGCTGGAGGTAGCAGAGCTGAAGATAATGAGATGTTTGTTGGGAGTGACGACGATGGACAGGATTAGAAATGAGTTTATTAGAGGGACAGCGCATGTGGGACGTTTTGGAGAAATGGTGGGAGAATGCTGAAGATGGAGCCACCAGGAAGGAGGAAAAGAGGAAGACAAAATGATGTGGTGAGGGAAGACATGCAGGTGGTTGGGGTGAAAGAGGCAGATGTAGAGGACAGGGGGGTATGGAGACGGATGATCTGCTGTTGCGCCCCCTAATGGGAGAAGCTGAAATAAGTAGTAGTATAGAAATGGGCTTCATGGTTTTCACACTGATGTTGTTATGAAAATAAGACTGACATTTATAATAGTTGATATTAATGATGCAGTACAACAATTATAAATATAATCGCTGTAAAAAAATGTTTTTAAATCAGCAATGAAATGGCCCTTAAAAAAATCTGCAACAAAAGTTGTAATTAGTAATTAGAAAATGTACAATTCTTATCGGTGTGGTATTTTGTGTGTGTGTGTTGTGTGTGTGTGTGTGTGTGTGTGTATAGCACTCGAGGAGGCAGCAAGGAGGTTTCAGGAGCTGAAATCTCAGCGAGAGACCAAAGAAGCTCTGGAACAGGAACGCAACTCACGACGGCCTTCACCATACAAACTCATCAAGGTACAACACGAGAGTGTGTAACACACACACACACACATTCCTGCTGCTTTATACATTTAATAAATGTTCTCCTATTCTCAGTGTAACAGACCCATAGGGAAGGTGCAGGTGTGTGTTGCCGACCTGTCTGAGATTCCACGCTGCAACTGCAGTCCGAGTGACGAGCGTCCGTGCGCGCAGGAATCGGAGTGTGTGAACCGGGCGCTGCAGTACGAGTGTCACCCTCAGGTGTGTGCCGCTGCCGAGCGCTGCCTCAACCAGTGCTTCAACAAACGCCAGTGTCCAAAGATGGAGGTGATCAAGACGGAGACATGCGGCTGGGGCCTCAAAACCAAACAG
>JBCEWE010000462.1:429550-437050 GCA_039877035.1 Silurus lanzhouensis | reverse complement strand
GCAGCTCTGTTCACATCTCATGCACTTTGTGCTTTTTCTTTCCCCCTTTTATCGCGTTGTTGGAGTTCCGATGCCGAGTCTGTTTACACTCAGAGGGTTAAAAATCCAGCACATCACTGTTTGTGTCATCTGTCGACATCACAGCTGAGATCATGTTCAGAATGATTGCGTGAAGGGCTTCAATTCTTCACTCCAACAACCTCACTGGAGTTTTTTTACGCTCTGTTCAAATATTTACATTTCAGTGGAAATAATTGGAATTAATGTTGGAGATTTTTTGACTCTCCAACAACTAGATGTAACAATAATAATGATTATGATGATGATAATAATGTAATACTGTAATTATTAAGGACCAGGCAGCAGCTCCACTTCTATTAGCACTCAATGGACACAGTGCCATAGATTACACACACAGACACACACACACACACACACACACACTATAAATACCCTTTTTTTTTCTATTTTCTTTCTATGTTATATTTTTTCCCTTTATTAATCCTGTTTCCTTATTGTTTTCTTATTTTGAACATTCATTCATGATAATTTCATTAATTATAATTTTTAAAGTTTTTCATTAATTTAGGAGCAAATTTTACATCCATTTGTATATATTTTTTTTTTGTTTGTTTTTCTTGAATTTCTTTCCCCCATTTTTCTTTGACCCTTTTTTTTTGTTTTCCTTTTTTCTACCCTATGGTTCAATTCTTTCTTTCCTTTTTTCTTCCTTCCTTCCAATTTTTTAATCTTCAACCCGCTTTTTTTCCTTTATTTTTTTTCCTTTCTTTTCCATCCCAGACTTTTGTACGTTTTTTTTTTACTTCCTTTTTCTCATGCTCCTTCCTGGTTTTTTTCATCTTTTCAGCGTACTTTGTCTTTTTTCAGTCGTCTGCATGTCTTCTGTCTGGTCTGCTCTCCTCACAGTGACACACACGTGACATGCTGGATTTTTTATTTTTATTTTTTTTTTTTTATTGGATGAATGCGTGGTAGGTTTGATGAAGAGGTACGACTTGTAGTTCATCATGAGCACTTTTCCCCCTGCGTGAGCAGTGCCGTTTGCTCGTCTGTGGACTCAGAGAAGACGTGCGTTTGGAATCCTGACCTGAATGACTTTTGTATTCCTATACTGTATTGTAATGTTCACTAATTCAGTACAAATGAAGTGTTTCGGTTTTCCTTCTGATTAAAATAAATGCCTTTCGGTGGAATTTGTACGAGTAGAAATCGAGCTGAACGAAAGGCACAGTGTTACTGATTGGACTTTGTAAGACGAACCTTTGTTGCCATATCAGCCATTTTGTATTTACCTCCTTGAAGAGTGTTAGTGCACTGTACTTCACTGTTTATTTTATTTTAGTTTTTTTATATATATATAAATATATACGTGATTTAAAGTGTCATAAATCATCTTGTGCATGTTTGTGCCTGTTCTTTATGTTGTTCAATTTTTATATTTTTTAAAATGATGCCATCTCACCAGCTCCAAGGGAAAATCATTTGTGTTGACGTGTTAAGGACAAATCACATTCCTTTCCTAGACTGTTTTAAAGGAATCTTGCTACTGGACTTCTTTCTGTTGTGTGTAAATTCTAGTGTTAATGTAAAACTCACCCCCCCGTGCGTCTAGTCGCAGTATACACTCCAGCTGAATAACAGTAAATGATATTATCTGGGTAGAACGAGCTTCTCCGAGCTTCTCCGAGCTTCTCCGAGCTTCATAGCAGGCTGTGCTCCTGAGCGGGCAGACGGCCACAGTGTTAATGTGTTACGGGAGACGCCACGGCGTCGAGCTCGTCTGACTTGTACATAGTAGAAAGTAAAGAACTCCACTATCATTATATCGTAGTGTCTAAAGAATGCCTGTAAAATTACTTCTGAATGTTTGTGAACGTATAGGCACATTCTTTTTGTAACTTTATTTTACTGTATTTTTTATTTGACCAACTTTTTGAGATTTTTTTTTTTTCTTCAGAATTGCTAATTTATTCAGAGAAACAACATTCCACAGATTTACTCGCTCTCTCAGACTTGCCTGGTTTGACTTCAATAAAAACTCTACTGAATGTTCAACTGTTTCGGTTCAGTGTTTAATAACAGATGTATGTTTTCTTTCTTCTTTTTTTCCTCAATTTGTGTTCATGCGTTTTATTGTCTCTCAGAGAAATGTAGCATTGATTTATAAAAACTACTATAAACTCTACTGAAGTACTGAAATATCTCACACCTCTGTACCCAAGTGAACTGTTGGTCTTTTATAAACTCATACCTGCTTTGATGGAAAAGGTGCAGGCTCTTTGTTGGCACCTACAATAGTTAAGCCTGCAGCATAAACTAGAACTTTTACATTTGATTCCCTGTAGTTTTTTGCAATCAATAAGGATTCGAACAAAGTCTCATTCTTTTAGTAGAAAACTGTTTCTGGATGCTGCCATGAACCAACAAGAGTGTGTGTGTGTGTGTGTGTGTGTGTGTGTGTGTGTGTGTGTGTATTTAGCTAGTGAACTTTAACAACACAGTAGTGACGATGTGCAGTTTATTAAGCTACTGTTACTGGTTATCTCTGAACTCACACATTCACATATCTATATATATGTCATATGTAGTATCTCTATAAGTACAGATACTGACTGCTTATTTCATGTGTACAGCAGATAGATATAGAAACTGCTGCTCTTCACCCACTCCCCACCTACCACCATAACCCCCATCCACCCACTCCCCACCTACCACCATAACCCCCATTCACCCACTCCCCACCTACCACCATAACCCCCATCCACCCACCTACCACCATAACCCCCCATCCACCCACTCCCCACCTACCACCATAACCCCCATCCACCCACTCCCCCACCTACCACCATAACCCCCCATCCACCCACTCCCCACCTACCACCATAACCCCCATTCACCCACTCCCCACCTACCACCATAACCCCCATCCACCCACTCCCCACCCTACCCACCACCTACCACCATACCCCATCCACCCACTCCCCACCTACCACCATAACCCCCATCCACCCACTCCCCACCTACCACCATAACCCCCATCCACCCACTCCCCACCTACCACCATAACCCCCATCCACCCACTCCCCACCTACCACCATAACCCCCATCCACCCACTCCCCACCTACCACCATAAACCCCCATCCACCCACTCCCCACCTACCACCATAAACCCCCATCCACCCACTCCCCACCTACCACCATAACCCCCATCCACCCACTCCCCACCTACCACCATAACCCCCATCCACCCACTCCCCACCTACCACCATAACCCCCATCCACCCACTCCCCACCTACCACCATAACCCCATTCACCCACTCCCCACCTACCACCATAACCCCCCATCCACCCACTCCCCACCTACCACCATAACCCCCCCATCCACCCACTCCCCACCTACCACCATAACCCCCCATCCACCCACTCCCCACCTACCACCATAACCCCCATCCACCCACTCCCCACCTACCACATAACCCCCCATCCACCCACTCCCACCTACCACCATAACCCCATCCACCCACTCCCACCTACCACCATAACCCCATCCACCCACTCCCCACCTACCACCATAAACCCCATCCACCCACTCCCCACCTACCACCATAAACCCCCATCCACCCACTCCCCACCTACCACCATAAACCCCCATCCACCCACTCCCCACCTACCACCATAACCCCCATCCACCCACTCCCCACCTACCACCATAACCCCCCATCCACCCACTCCCCACCTACCACCATAAACCCCCATCCACCCACTCCCCACCTACCACCATAACCCCCATCCACCCACTCCCCACCTACCACCATAAACCCCCATCCACCCACTCCCCACCTACCACCATAACCCCCATCCACCTACCACCATAACCCCCCATCCACCCACTCCCCACCTACCACCATAAACCCCATCCACCCACTCCCCACCTACCACCATAACCCCCATCCACCCACTCCCCACCTACCACCATAACCCCCATCCACCCACTCCCCACCTACCACCATAAACCCCCATCCACCCACTCCCCACCATAACCCCCATCCACCCACTCCCCACCTACCACCATAAACCCCCATCCACCCACTCCCCACCTACCACCATAACCCCCCATCCACCCACTCCCCACCTACCACCATAACCCCCATCCACCCACTCCCCACCTACCACCATAACCCCCATCCACCCACTCCCCACCTACCACCATAACCCCCCATCCACCCACTCCCCACCTACCATCATAACCCCCCCCCCCCCCCACCACCCCAAAACCCCATCCACCCACTCCCCACCTACCACCATAAACCCCCATCCACCCACTCCCCACCTACCACCATAACCCCCCATCCACCCACTCCCCACCTACCACCATAACCCCCATCCACCTACCACCATAACCCCCATCCACCCACTCCCCACCTACCACCAAACCCACCATTGACCCACTCCCCACCTACCACCATAAACCCCCATCCACCCACTCCCCACCTACCACCATAACGCGATGCATCAATTTAAACACGTGTGCATCAGATACAAGTTATCATATGTATCACGATGCATCATTTTTAGCATGTGCTGATAAAAAAAAAAAAATTATTTCTATAGAATTATTAGTCGATGCACGACACTTTTATTATTTAGAAAGTGACCAATAATTTGTGAGCAATATTTGATATTTAGGGTTAGGGTTAGGGTTAGAGGGTTAGGGTTAGAGGGTTAGGGTTAGGGTTAGAGGGTTAGGGTTAGGGTTAGGGTTAGAGGGTTAGGGTTAGGGTTAGAGGGTTAGGGTTAGAGGGTTAGGGTTAGGGTTAGGGTTAGAGGGTTAGGGTTAGGGTTAGAGGGTTAGGGTTAGGGTTAGAGGGTTAGGGTTAGGGGGTTAGGGTTAGGGTTAGGGTTAGAGGGTTAGGGTTAGGGTTAGAGGGTTAGGGTTAGAGGGTTAGGGTTAGAGGGTTAGGGTTAGGGTTAGGGTTAGGGTTAGAGGGTTAGGGTTAGAGGGTTAGGGTTAGAGGGTTAGGGTTAGGGTTAGAGGGTTAGGGTTAGAGGGTTAGGGTTAGAGGGTTAGGGTTTAGATGAATATGACGCATCGCAACACTACGGAGACGAGGCGTGTCCTGAGATCAGATAATACAGATTAACATGGCAGAGGTAGAGCTGTAACTTCCTGCAGACACGACATTAAAAGAACATCTGGTTTTATTTCATCTCTTTTTTGTAAAAGGGCTCTGCAAGAAGTCAGAAGGCACTTGAGTAAAGTGATGATTTGCTGTCAGTCTGAACCAAAGAAATAAAAGTGAACTTTCTGTACAATAATAAATTGCAGAGCATCAGATCTTTAATATATTTTATCGTTTATCGAATTGAGACGCGAATCTGTTAAAAAAACTCCACCCCAAAATGGCCGAGACTCGATATAGTGCGCTGAGTAGGAGACAGGAAGCGGATTCGGATTCGGATACAGCCATGTGTACCCCACACTAGCTCTTACTTCTAACAGCCTCCAGGTGGCGTGAGACCTGAGTGACGTGTAAACGTGTCTGTGTCTCTGCCGGCCCGGGCTGGTCTCTCCTCACCAGGAGAAGAAGAAGGATCTGCACCTTCTTTAGTCACTCTGGACATGTAGAGCATGTAGGTGTTTACTTCTACATGAGGAACCGCATCTACATCAACCTCCTCGCCTCGCGCGCTTCCGGTTTGAGACGAGCTGGAAATAGAGGAGCGAGTCTTCATCATTCCAGGTCCGTGTCCAGCAGACAATAGACGGAGATCAGATGCTAATGCTAAAAAAAACAAACCCGGAATGTAGAAAAGCCGGTTTGTGTTGTTACATGTAACGCTGACGTGTCCGTCCGTGTGGCGCGCGCGCCCGTGACACTTCTGAGCCTTCCGAAGTTCCGAGCGCGTGCAGTGTAACGCCGAGGAGCTCAGAGCGGCCAGAAAACCCATCCAACTCCTCCTCGGGCCATGACGTCCTGAGCGCTTGTGCAGGTTCGAGCTGCGTGACGTGGAACAGTGTGAGTGAGTTAGTGGCGTAAAGCGCGGGCAGGTTCGGAGTGTGTGGAGCACTTGTGAAGGTTTGGAGTGTGTGGAGCACTTGTGAAGGGTTTGGAGTGTGTGGAGCACTTGTGAAGGTTTGGAGTGTGTGGAGCACTTGTGAAGGTTTTGGAGTGTGTGGAGCACTTGTGAAGGTTTGGAGTGTGTGGAGCACTTGTGAAGGGTTTGGAGTGTGTGGAGCACTTGTGAAGGTTTGGAGTGTGTGGAGCACTTGTGAAGGTTTGGAGTGTGTGGAGCACTTGTGAAGATTTTGGAGTGTGTGGAGCACTTGTGAAGGTTTGGAGTGTGTGGAGCACTTGTGAAGGTTTTGGAGTGTGTGGAGCACTTGTGAAGGTTTTGGAGTGTGTGGAGCACTTGTGAAGGTTTGGAGTGTGTGGAGCACTTGTGAAGGTTTTGGAGTGTGTGGAGCACTTGTGAAGGTTTGGAGTGTGTGGAGCACTTGTGAAGGTTTTGGAGTGTGTGGAGCACTTGTGAAGGGTTTGGAGTGTGTGGAGCACTTGTGAAGGGTTTGGAGTGTTTGGAGTGTGTGGAGCACTTGTGAAGGTTTTGGAGTGTGTGGAGCACTTGTGAAGGTTTGGAGTGTGTGGAGCACTTGTGAAGGTTTTGGAGTGTGTGGAGCACTTGTGAAGGGTTTGGAGTGTGTGGAGCACTTGTGAAGGGTTTGGAGTGTGTGGAGCACTTGTGAAGGGTTTGGAGTGTGTGGAGCACTTGTGAAGGTTTGGAGTGTGTTAGAGTGTATGAAGCAGGGCGCTGGTGATGGTTCAGGTGTTTGGTTGCATGACACGAAACACTTGTGCGAGTTTTGACGTTCTGAATGTGTGACTCTGAGTGTACTTAAGTTCTGAAATACTGAGAGCTTTTGAAAGTTCTGACTGCATGAGACATGGACCACTTGTACAAGTTCTAAGTATCTGAAGTGGAGTCTTTCTGTGAGTCCCAGCAGATGATGTGAAGTAGTTCTGATCTGCCTGTTTTAATTTCATGGCATTTATTTTCTATTTATTTGGGTCCTTCTGAAAGTTCTCAGCATTGAATTATATAATAATAATAATAATATGGTTGTCATATGTGTAAAACCCGAGAGAGAGAGGGAGTGAAAAAGAGAGAGGGAGAGAAGTGAGAGTGAGAGAGAGAGAGAGAGAGAGAGAGAGAGAGAGAGAGAGAGAGATGTGATGGCAACGTTCCACGTGTCTAAAACACAAAACACAGAAACACTCCTGTTTAATCCTGATGAAGATGGAACACGTTCTGATCTGCTGAATGATTGAGATCAGATCCTCAGATTTTGCCTGAAGTCTAATGCCTGCGTGAGTTCTGACGTTTGGATGGTGTGATGTGAAGCACGTGGATGAGTTTCGAGTAGAAGTGCTGAAAACGTTTCACGTAACGCACATGAGGGATCAGAGATGCAGGCTGCTCC
>JBCEWE010000462.1:407050-424550 GCA_039877035.1 Silurus lanzhouensis | reverse complement strand
ACTTCTCTCAGCACAGGAACGCAAACAGGCCGCGGCAGGATTTCTCCTGCCTCTGTAGAGGTTTCAGTAGCATCTAAGCTAATCTTGAACTGTGTGATGGACATGTCCTCATTCACAGCCCTCAAACTAATGCTGCCAATGTGTGTGTGGGACCAAGACTGAGATGTTCCTGTTTCAGTCTGACCTTCTTAAGAACATACAAAATAATTGTTTGTGTATTATTATTATTATATATGTATTTCAATTTGTATTCGAAGAGTCTGGGTTAGAGGGGGGAGGGGGGTCTTTAACATGTTTGTATGTCATTTGTTCACATGGACTTCACATTATAGTTATAATGGGGTCTCAATAAAACGTTTGGAAAGTTTGGACTGTGGCCTACTGCTTCGTTTAGGGAATAGTGATGGGAAGATTGAATCATTTTTTCGATTCGGTTCTTTGAATCTTGAATCAAAATGAACGAATCTTTTTTTTTTTTTTTTTTTTTTTTTTTTTTTTTTGAGTCATTTATTTAAAAAAGATTTAATGTTACATTTTCAATAAGCAGATCCTCCAACACGTCATCATTCACCAACTTTAGATCCAATAATAAAATAACAATGCTGCTAAGCACAAATTATGATGAACAGAATGAGTAGCTTCTTCTGGTCTGTGTTTTTAGTTCTTTTGTCACGTGACACATAAACGAACGACTCGGACCAGAGAACTCACGTGATGAACCACTCAGTTCCGTTTCCTGTACATAACCTACGAAGATTTTGCGATGCTTTGCTCATGTGCGTCCGGTAGAAAAGGAACAAATCGCTCTTTGAGACGACTCGTTCTTCTGAGTCACATTAAAGACTCGTTTAAAATAAACGACTCGTTCATGAACCACGATCACTAACATTGATGTAACTTTAATAATTTATAAGTTGTAAGAATAAAACGGTCAAAGTAAATTATTAAACAGTCAGTCTTGTTATAATGTGTATATATGATAGTTTTATTTAGAAATAATAAAAATCCACCAAGAAGTTACACAGTTAATAAATAAAATAGAATTATATATAATGTATAATAATCCAGGATATACAGTGTATTTTCAGTGCTAAACCATAATTCCTGACAGTTTCTTCGTTGAATGATGTGCATTAACAAAATGTTTTTTATTAAGTATTGATTACTGATGAATGATGCATGTTTAGCTAGCAATACTCATGAGCTTGATCTAAAGTTTAGTTGCTGAGAAGCTAGCATGCGAGGATGAATATTAGACTTCGGAGTTAAATGCCGCATATGTATACATTTTTGGTCAAAATGATGCATTTAGCTAACACATGCTGTAAAGCATGCTGTATTGTTTCATACAATAGCGTTATGCTAATATCGTAAACCGTGATATGTCAGACAGTGATATGTAATTTGAAAAGTTTATACAAGGAAATTTATGATGAACCCGGAGATCTTCCATCTGACACCCTTTAGCACACTGTAGAGCCATATCCTTGCAGTCACTTCAGCAAGAGGGCGCTGCTGAGTACAGAAATGGCTGTTGTGAGCAGAACAAGAAGTCCAAAAAGTCCGTTTGTATCACTGCGGCTGCTGGGACGCTCTTGTGTTTGTTTCTGCAGAAATTTTTCAGAATATACCATGTACAACTCTACACATCTCCGAGTCTTCATTTGCTGGATGAGTGCAGGATAACCAATCTCTGTGATGCTCACTGTATCATCATTGATGTCTTGGGACTTAACAGAGACCTGAACTTCAGTTGTAGCATTCTCGGCAGTGCTAACTCTCTCAGAAATTCTCTCCTCAGTCATGGGCTCATCCCCCTGGATACTGCTAATATTTTCATCACGCAAGAGGTCGGTTCTATTCATGCACTTGTCCATATATTTTTCATAAGTCTGGGCTTGTGGCGGTGGCTTGAAAGTGTAGTCACGGCCATAGTCATTGGTATCAGTAGATTTTGTGCCATACTGCTTCTGCATGTAATGGTTGTAGTAATGCTCCTCTTGGGGGCTGCTGAACTGAAAGTGTGGACGCGGAAATCGACCCAGGCCGTACCCTACAGCCATCCCCGCCATTGCACCAACTCCAGCTGCCAGCATTGCCTTTTTGGCAAAGCCTTTGGATTTCACAGATGGTGCATAACCCATATTATTAACCGATTTGGAGAAAGGGGAGCCACCCATTCCATACCCTGGACCCCCAAATCCACCTCCATAGCGTGGACTAAGGATTTTATTGTTAGGATTCCAGTTAGGATATACTCCTCCTGAAGATGGATAGCCCCCTGGGAATCCTCCTGGTTGTCCTGCTGTTCTTACTGGATAGCCACCACCCGCTGGGTACCCTGCAGGATACTGGTTAGGACTTACACCACCTCCTCTAGGGTACTGTCCTCCAGATGGGTAACTACCACCTGCAGGGTACTGATTGGAATGCCCACCTTGATTCACGCCTCCTCTTCCTGGATACTGGTTAGGATACCCTCCAGGACTACTGCCCCCTTGTCCTGGATATTGCCCTCCAGATGGATACCTTCCTCCTGCAGGATAACTCCCACCAGCAGGGTAACTCCCACCTGCTGGGTAACTCCCACCTGCAGGATAACTCCCACCAGCAGGGTAACTGCCACCTGCAGGATAACTTCCACCTGCTGGGTAACTCCCACCAGCAGGGTGACTGCCACCTGCAGGATATCTCCCACCTGCAGGATAACTCCCACCAGCAGGATAACTCCCACCTGCAGGATAACTCCCACCTGCAGGATAACTCCCACCAGCAGGATAACTCCCACCTGCAGGATAACTCCCACCAGCAGGATAACTCCCACCTGCAGGATAACTCCCACCAGCAGGATAACTCCCACCAGCAGGGTTCTGATTAGGATATCCTCCTGGACTAGCACCTCCTTTAGCAGGGTATTGTTGGTTAGGATGCCCTACCCCAGGATTACTGCCTGCATTGGTATGCTGGTTGGGCTGCCTGGGATAGTTGGCCTGTGGCTTGCTCCCCTGAGGAGGCTTGTTTGAAGATGTAGGTGTTTTAGTGTTGGTCGGCTTCTTGATGCTTGTTCCTTTCTTGCTTGCTGATGTATCATGCATCAATAGCATTAAAGCCAGACAGAAGATTGTAAAGATGCACAGCTGCCCCATCCTGTAATCAAGTAAATGACACTGTATTAGAGCATTTAACTGTGTTTAAAAAGACTTTCTGTTGTTGAATAACTCTTTTTAAAGAAAAGGCTGTTTAACTCAAATACTAGACTACAGTTTGGATTTTAGGATTAGCAGTAAGATTAGCTTGATTTCTTAAGTAATATGTTATTTGTAGAAAATAGCGAAGCAACAACAGAAATAATTACTAATATATTCTTAGTTACTAAAACCTCCATCATATGTGGTGAATCTCCACGTCCATGACCTACGTGATGATGTACCCACAATCCTTATTTCCAGCTCAGCTGATTTCTTTTCCCCCTCACATATATTTCATACTTAACAGTAAACAAGGAAATCCAGTGATGGAACTAAGAGCAGAAGCAATTGGTGAAAGGACATTCATGTTATGTTCAAAATAATGAAATTATAAATTATATTATAAAAAGCAGTAAACAGTAATAAACTATATAAAGTCAATATTACATATGACAATCCTATAATTAGTGCAGTTCATACATTTCTGTAAAATTTTAATTTAATTGGAAATCTAAAATGATTCAATAATGCAGAAGGCATAAACATCTGTAACCAGATGTTTGTATTCTACATACAGTGCATATAGTGTACATGTGATTGGTCTAAAAATCTGAGCCAGATTGCGGTCAGACATGGCCAGGATTTTGCACTTGCAGAATTGTGTTTGTCGAGCAGAAGTGATGCTCAGTTGATCTTATTAGGCGCTAAAAGCCCCATTGATTTTCAGATCAGTTACTATGAGCTGAAGCTTAAGGGCTGGGGATTTTTAAATCTTGATGTATTTCTTTCTGAATGTCAGAATGATGATGTTTTGAAGCTCTTGGCTGATTTGTGTTGAGATACACCACATTCTCAAGTTTTTCTCAACCTCCACCTGGGAAAAGTGCTGGCCATGAAACTGGCACAAAATCTTTCAAGTTTAAGAAGAACAGTTTTTATTTTATCCAGAGAAGTGATAGGAACAGTATATAATGTGTGTTAAAAGAAAAAGACACAACCAAAACCACACCTATAATCCGTGTTTACTATACCAAGCTGTTATTACAGAGGGTTTCATGTGTTTCATCCAATCTGCGTCTACATGTAAAGGTTTGATCTCCATCATCAGCATCAGGGTGTGTTCAAACACTCCATTTTAATAAAGTGGTGCGCACCCAAACACACACACACACACACACACACACACACACACACACACACACACACACACTTAACGAAAACAAACCTTTCAAACGAATCCCTATAATTTCTCACTGTCTATAGACGGCATATGTTCCGGATGAGAAGTGTGTGTGTGTGTGTGTGTGTGTGTGTGTGTGTGTGTGTGTGTGTGTGTTTGGTTTATGATGGATAAATTATTCAATGAATAAATTAACTGATCATAATGACTGCTGCATGGCGCACTTTATTACATAATCAGAAGTAAATAAATAAAGATAAATATCTGCTTCTTACCTGATGGATGGCTGCTGCTGCTGCTGCTGCTGCTGTTTCTCCTCCTGGTACCGAAAAGGTCTGTTTGCTCCTCTGGTTCTTGATTTGCTCTTTATTCCATATGGAAATGCACTGCACAGGGTAGAAGATCATGGACTGGAACCAGACTCCGAGTGGAGGGAATTGTGAATTTGGGCTGTGTTTGGGGCGGGATTTCCTGCCCTGGTCATGGGAATAACGGGAAAAAGGACGCGGCTGGGCTTCTGTCATCTGAAGCCAATGAGCTTTTATTTTTTTTCTCTTTTATCTCCAGATTATTTCTTAAATGGTGGCGCTGTACACGGAAATCCACACCCCTGCTCTAAATCCTGGAAATATTTTGCCCCAATTTGTGTTCTTTCTTTTTTTTTTTTTTTTTTCCATTTATTTACTTACAACATATTTATTATTATTATTATTTTTTATCTTAACCTATTCAATAACAGTCTATATTGTTATGGCGGAAAATCATTAAATTAAAAATAAATAATTTAACAACATAATTACACATAATTGAAAGAACATTCCGTGTGTCTCCATTTTATTTTTACAGCAGATAAATCACATTGATCTGTTTGTTCACTTCCGGTTTGCTGGTGTTTTCTATAATGGTGAATGTTTCGCTCGCGCGCTCCTCTGCGTCTGGCACGTTCGTTATACGTTCGCGCACACGCACGCGCGCGCGCGCATATAGATTACGTCACTGTCTGTAAGTTCAGCACTGGTGCTACATCATGCAGACACTGCTATAAAAAACAACAACATTACTTATTAAATAAAAAGGAAAAATAAATAATCTCCATTTTATTAAGTCTTACATGTTCTCATGGTTCCTCAGATACAACAAATACAACAGATACAACACGATCAGAGCAAAATCAGTACACAGCAGGATTCAGTTTCACTGAAGCAGTTCTGAGAATTCATAGAAAAGATCATCAGATGCTACTTCTCCAGTGAGACGGAGGAGTAGAGAAGATACACTCTGGTTATAAGATCTGTATGATGATGCTGAGTGACAGGCATCACTTTAGTACAGATCTGATCTTACATTTGGTTTAATATTTAGATATTTAGAAATATCTGATGAAATGTAAATGAAGTGGTAGGGGATTATTGGATTCACAGTCTAACAACTGCAGGAGGTACCAGAAATTATTCTATTGGTAGTGCACTCTAAAGTCATACTATAACATTGGACAATGTTTTGATGAGTGATGTTTCAATCCTTGGAGTGAAAAAAAATGATCCTGAGAGAGAAATGAAATGAAACATCTACTAACAAAAAGCTTTATCAGACAGACGCTGCATGTGCTGCAGAATCGTACGCCGTGTTTCACAGTACCTGCAACAACAATAATTCATAATAAATATACAGTATAATAAACATCCATTCAAATACCAGTGAGTGTCTATTCACACGTACCGCTGCTTGATCTTCTCCATCTCTCTGTTCTCCTCCTCCTTCAGTTTCACAATGAAGCTCTGTAGCACAGGCATCTCCAGCTTGATATACTGCGCTACCTGCAAACACAACAAAACAACACCTGAATGACTGTTTACTGGAGTTTCATGTTGTTTATCTCCCACGCAGCTGTACACTGTCTGGACAAATAACATGAAACACACGTTGTTTTAACTGCTGCTGCAGGTTCAAGATGCAACATCAGCATTTCCAGCATCATGTTCACCTGAATTCTGCTATTCAAACCTACATTGTGGAAAAAAATAAAAAACTGAGTAAGAATGGAGCAAAATGCTTTTTTTACTTTTATTTAAACACCAACCAATTTCTTGTGAATCGTGAAGTCACTGCATTAAATAAAACCCTGCTGCTTCCCAGACATCTGTTCCAGGCAGCACTGGACGATTAGTGGTGGACAGAAAGGAAGTAAATGTAATTCCTTACTGTAATTAAGCAACTTTTTCGTACTGCATTTTACTCGAGTATTTCCGTTTGGAGAGAATTTTGAAACTTCACTACTTTTCAAAGTCATCTGACATTTTACTCAACTACATTCCGCAAAATCAGTCGTTCCTTTTTATTTCTGAAAAACGTAACTGGTCAAACACGGCGCTGAAAGCACCAATCAGGGTCGAGCGTGCCCTCTGTCTTAAACTTATTTTGATTGGTGCCTGGCAGTGGCAGAGAGGACACGAGCATCCGCACACGTGGACTTATTCACAGCATTTTCTGAAGTTGTTTGAGTCATTAATATCATTCTATTGATAAATCAGTGTGCTGAGAGTCACATTCGAGTCTTTACACATAAACTGAGTTGATAAGTAACCAATCAGATTGCAAGTTGTCGACTCTGAGGCTCTCTAACAGGCGTCCAATCAGATCAGGATTCACATCGTTTGGTTTGGATGGTCAGAGAGCGCACTAGACAGAGCTCGCAACCCGCATCTGTAGCACAAGCTGGAATATATTCTCATGGATTTAATAGCTGTTATTTCATTCCGCAATGACTGACAGAGGAAAGGAAACTGATTCGGTTGCAGACACAAGGACATTCACAAGATGGACTTTATAAAAAAAGTCGGACATTGTGATTAAAGGTCACCAAAACAGTTTAAAACAGTTGTTAAACTTTTTCATACTTTAGTGTTTTCTTTCCTGTAAAATTTGCACATAAACGCACAATTTGCCTTCATTTTAAATCCACAGGAAAACTGTAATGTGCTGAAACAATGCAGGAAACCCCGGGGTGATGTGATGAGGTGAATATCGGTGCTCCTGCTGGAGATGATGTATGTGGAGGTGCAGTTGTGGCTCCAGTGAAAGGAGACGTGTTGAATTGTGATAATTGGGTTTCTTGCTTTAATGACGTTCATTCTCACTGTGAGATTCCTGTGTGATGCAGCGCTCTGTTCTACTGCACTTCTCTATAATACTGATGGTTTCTGTAGAAGTGGCGTCATAATTGTTGGTATTTAGAGCTGAAGTAATTCACAATATTGAAGGTTTAGGTGTAAAATACACGGCCCACTGCTGGTGTATTGTGTATGTACTGATTTAAACCCAAGCCGGATACAACAATGTTTAGAAATAGCTCAAATAACTTGAACCAGCTGACACCAATATCTTACATCATAGGTGACCTCCTCGACCTGGTCAGGCTCCATTAGGAAGATTTTGCTGATCTGTTCACATGGTCCATGCAGGAGACGAAAGACCAGCGGGTGATCATCCTTTTTCAGCTGGACACGCTCTGAGACAAAACACAGAAACCAATGGAATGGCATTCAATTCTGTTCGCAGTGAAAATGTTCAGTATCCAGGTGAGGGTGTAGCAGCTCACCTCCACTAATGTGTAAAAGGAAGAGACTGAACTCATCAGGACCGTTTTCAATCTTAAACTTGTTGAGCAGCACACGCAGGACCTGCGACATGTTCATGGAGCTGTTGATGCGGACGTTAGTGACCGAACCAAAAGCCGGGGTGAAAACCGCCGTCTGACAAATCGAGAAGGTGAGGAGAAAAACAGAATAAATACAGAAGAGTCAAGAGACAGACATGTTTTCTAAGACAGACTAGAGAAAATTTAGAAATGTAAACATTCAGAACAGTAATTTTGATGGTGATCATTTTATTAATTTGAAATGATGAAAAAAAGTTTGTTAATTTCTAGAAAAGTTGAAGCAGAAATGTAGATGTTAAATATGAGTTGTGGTAGTTTTTTAAAAAGTAGACATTTAAATAGAAATGTGGACAATTTATAAAAAAATCTATAAAAAATACAATAAAAATAAAATTTGAATACAAACACAACAGAAATAATGAAACAAAAAAATATCAAAATCGAACACAGAAACTCGACGTTTGGTTACTGAATTCAGACTGTAGTAACTCATACTGTGCGATTGTAGAAATGGCCATTGAAGGAACAGCGATGTCGTCTGATTCGCCTCTGGTTACCAGGTTCTGTTTGCTCACCAAGACTCCGCCCACTCACACAACTCCTGGTCCTCTGCAGAGAGGAATCCCCCTCTTCTACTGCCCATGTGACACGTAACAACATTATATACAATATATAAATATATATGGTTCCAGCCAAAAGTTTGAACATAATGTACCTTCTTCTTCAGTGTTTTTTATTATTATTATTGTAACTAGTATAATTTTCAACATCCAAAGAATCCAAACTATTAAATAACTCATATGGAATTATTTAGTAAACAAAAACACATATTTTAGATTCTCCAAAGTAGATTGCATGGGTCAGGCCTTCATGGTCGAACTGTGGCAAAAGATATCATTACTTCTGAAGAACAACACGCAGAAGAGACTTGGTAGGTCGAAGGAACACACGGAATGGACATTAAATCAGTGGAAATCTGTCCTTTGGTCTGATGAGCCCAATTTTGAGTGCTGTGTCTTTGTTAGACAAAAAGAGAAAGAACAGACACTGTGATTCCCACTGTGAAGCATGAAGGAGGAGGTGTGATGCTGTGGAGGTGTTTTGCTGGTGACAATGTTGGCGATTTAGTCGGAATTGAGGACACTCGTAAACCAGCACGGCTACCACAGCATTTTGCAGCTACATGCCACTCTATCTGGTTTGCATTAATTGGGATATAATTTCTTTTCCAACAGGACAATGACCTTAAAAACACACCTCTCGGTTCTGTAAGGGTTGTTTGTTCAAGAAGGATAGTGATGGAGTGCTGCATCAGATGAACTGGCCTCCACAATCACCCCTAAACCCAGTATAGATTGTTTGGGATGAGTTAGACCTGAGAGTGAAGGAAAAGCAGCCAACAAGCACTCAACACCTTGGCAACTGCTCAAGCTTTTTGGAAAACCATTTCAGGTGACTACATCATGAGCATCATCTAAGCAGGAGGCTATTTTTGAGTATGAAAAATATAAAAGATATTCTGGGTTATTAACACATTTTTGTTTACTACGTAATTCTATATTTGTTTGACTTCAGTATTATTGTACATTAGAAAAACATTGAATAAGAAGGCGAGTCCAAACTTTTGAGTTTTTGAGTTTAGTGTACATTAGGATTCTATGAGTTTAAGTTTGAGTTGATGTACCTGTATCATCTGCCTGATCTGTTCTCTCATCTGATTCCCTCTCAGGCTCGGTGACCTTAATTGTGGGTGGAGCCTGTGTCGTGTGCTGTCTAAAAAAAAAGAGTTATGACTTGGCATAATGTGATCCTTTTATTCCTTTATATTGTTGTATATTATTATTATTATTATTATTATTATTATTATTATTATTATTATTATTATTATGTAAAAGAATGATGAACTATTGAATGAAATAAAAACTGCTGTATACTTTGGGCCATTTCTTTTCATCCCAACTCTTGAGCGTCTCAGTGATGCGAGGAAACGAGGAAAGTCGGTTGGCTCTTTGCCATCTTGCATCTGCAGTCTGATTGGTCGCTGCAGACCCCAGTAGATGTTCAGCAAACCTTCAATGATCAGCTCTCCTTCCTCCTGTTTCAGTCACAACAATCCCAAAAAAATATTATATATAAACACAAAGTGCCACAAACTAGCTTTCTCAGTCTGTGTGTGTGTGTGTGTGTGTGTGTGTGTGTGTGTGTGTGACTCGCCTCTCTGTGCCGCAGCTGGAGTGATTTCTCCTCATAATAAAGGTTGTAGGTTTTGAGATGTGACAGTAAGTCAGTTCTAAAAATGAAATTTTTACTCATAAAACAGAGGCAGTTCACTTTCTCAGAGCAATAAAGAGAATACAGGCTTTTTATTATTTAATAACAACAACAACAACAACAACAACAACAACAACTATGATAATAATAATAATAATCATAATAATAAAGTTTGCACTCATTTGGATTTAAAAATTTGACTCTTACTTGCTGATGAACTTGTTTTCACCGATCTTCACTGAATCCACAACAGCCATTGGAACAAATGAGATTAGGGCCTGAAATAAATTTAAATATAATATAATATAATATAATATAATATAATATAATATAATATAATATAATATAATATAATATAATATAAGAAACCTAAAGAAAAGAAAAGAAAAGAAAAGAAAAGAAAAGAAAAGAAAAGAAAAGAAAAGAAAAATGTAGAGAGGAAAACAGGAAGGGAGAAGAGCAGATGAAAGGTGAGAAGAGAGAATAAGGAAGCAGAAAAGAAAATGGGGAGACAGAGGGGAAATGAGGAGAAAATGAAAAACAAATCAGATGTTGGAACAAAATAAAGAATGTAGTGAACAAAACCAGAAGTGAAGAAAAGCCTGATCAGACAGGCCTTGTGTGTGTGTGTGTGTGTGTGTGTGTGTGTGTGTGTGTGTGTGTGTGTGTGTGTGTGTGTGTGTGTGTGTGTGTGTCTTTTTTGTACAAAATGATCTTTATAATAATTCTCTATATTCACTCATAAGTCAGAATTAAACACCAGCTGCTGTGTACAATGATGTGTTTCTCTTGCCTGGTTTTACAGAAACGCATCAAGAGGCATGAGGACTAAACATTTTACACACACCTTACACACACTTTACACACACTACACACTTTACACACACCTTACACATTTACACACACTACACACTTTACACACACCATACACATTTACACACACTATACACTTTACACACACCTTACACATTATATACACACTATACACTTTACACACACCTTACACATTATATACACACTATACACTTTACACACACCTTACACATTATATACACACTATACACTTTACACACACCTTACACACACTTTACACACACTACACATACTTTTACACACACTTTACACACACTACACACTTTACACACACCTTACACATTATATACACACTATACACTTTACACACACCTTACACACACTTTACACACACCATACACACACTTTACACACACTACACACTTTACACACACCTTACACACACTTTACACACACTACACATACTTTTACACACACTTTACACACACTACACACTTTACACACACCTTACACACACTTTACACACACTACACACTTTACACACACCTTACACACACTTTACACACACCTTACACACACTTTACACACACTACACACTTTACACACACCATACACACACTTTACACACACTACACACTTTACACACACCTTACACACACTTTACACACACTACACATACTTTTACACACACTTTACACACACTACACACTTTACACACACCTTACACACACTTTACACACACTACACACTTTACACACACTTTACACACACTACACACTTTACACACACCATACACACACTTTACACACACTACACACTTTACACACACCTTACACACACTTTACACACACTACACATACTTTTACACACACTTTACACACACCTTACACACACTTTACACACACCTTACACACACTTTACACACACTACACACTTTACACACACCTTACACACACTTTACACACACTACACATACTTTTACACACACTTTACACACACTACACACTTTACACACACCTTACACACACTTTACACACACTACACATACTTTTACACACACTTTACACACACTACACACTTTACACACACCTTACACACACTTTACACACACTACACATACTTTTACACACACTTTACACACACTACACACTTTACACACACCTTACACACACTTTACACACACTACACACTTTACATACACCTTACACACACGTTACACACACTACACACTTTACATACACCTTACACACACTTTACACACACTACACACACTTTTACACACACTTTACACACACTACACACACTTTACACACACCTTACACACACTTTACACACACTACACACTTTACATACACCTTACACACACTTTACACACACTACACACTTTACATACACCTTACACACACTTTACACACACTACACATACTTTTACACACACTTTACTCACACTACACATACTTTTACACACACTTTACACACACTACACATACTTTTACACACACTTTACACACACTACACATACTTTTACACACACTTTACACACACTTAAAATTCGATATGGTTTGTTGTGTTGCACGTGTTTACTATAAAAGAGAAACATAAGTAACATGATGCTTTAAAAAGCATGACAAAGTTCAGGTCATATTGAGTTGATGAGGCAGAAGAAGGCAGACAGAAACAGACAGAGAACGGAAGAGGACTAAAAGTGGTGATAAAAACGGTCTATTCTGTCGATGTAAGCAGAAGCAGGTGATGATGTTACACTCCTCCATGTCCTGAACATGAGAACTTAAAATGATTTCTTTCAGTTCTAGAAGAAGCTGTAATATGCTGCAGTCAACGCTTTGCTTTTCTACATACACACTTGGGTTTTTGAAGTGTGTGTGATGGAGCTTTGAGAGGAAAATATTGAAAGCAGAAGATGAAGAAAATGAACAAACAGGTGACTTACTGTGTACGAAGCCCAGTGCCTCGTAGAACAGGAGACAGGAAACGTGTGTGTGTGTGTGTGTGTGTGTGTGTGTGTGTGTCAGGTGCAAAACACTTCTGAAGACTAGATTTTACCAGGAAGGCAAAAAGTGTGTGTTGACAGACTACAGGAAGTCGTGCCCCTCCCTACAAGCAACTCACACAGGAAACAGTGAATTTGCACTTATATCTGGACTTCCTGTATGAACCGCATATTCACTGGTGTGCATCTTTATATCAGAAACATGCACCAGGTTCAATCTTGATGTGTTGCATCGCTCACTCAAGCATAAGAACTTTTATTATTAAAAGTGGTACAGAAGTAAAACTGCAGCTTCTCATTGCTTTGGATGATCTTTTGACCTTTGGGCCACTTTTCTTGTTTTGATGTGAATTCATTAAATGTAAAAAGCTGAATATTTTTGGTGGTTTAGAGAGAAGGGGAAATGCATGTAGAGCCACCTTGTGGTGATAGAAATGTGTGCACTTATCTAAACCACAGACATGACATCCCCCTCCTGAATGTCAAAACACAGTAAATGATGTAAATAATAACAATAAAAGATGTGTATTGTGTCCTAATGTACCTGCAGTGTGCTGTGATCCAGCGTGTGTTGTGTAAAAGCTCAAAATCATTAGAGTCCATTATGCTCATTTATTGGTCCAGTTTCATACAATAAGATCAACCCGAGTGTTAACAATAAATACAAACAACAAATCTAATAAATACTCAATTCTATGGAATCAAATGAGGCAAATATTATAGATCTGGAACATTCAAATGAATTCACAGTATGATAATGTGATAATCATACGAGTTGTTGTTGCAGTTTTCAGTGCATCATGCGACATTCTCACAGCTTCACATTCGACATTCCAACATGCCGTGTAACATTGTGGAATCATTATGGAAGCTCTCTAAGGTGCTGCTCAGGTGGGCGTGGCATGTGTAGAAACGTGTAGAAACATGTGTAGAATCATCTGATACACATGTGAACAAAATCCCATTCTCACTATTCATATACTGAACACTTCCCTGAACACAGACGACAGGAGGAGCAATGCTGGAATCTCACCAGCTACTGGAGGAATGCTGATGAATCCTGCTTACTGGGATACAGTTACTGGTCCAAAGATAGACAGCAAATAGAGATATACAAGTCAGGTGAAAGAGAAAGTGTGTGTGTGTGTGTGTGTGTGTGTGTGTGTGTGTGTGTGTGTGTGTGTGTGTGTGTGTGTGTGTGTGTGTGTGTGTACATGTGTGTGCTACGAAACATAAACATTTATGGACATAAAGAAAATCTGAAGAGACAGAGTGTGTTATTGGTAGACTGATGGAGAGAGGGATGAAGAAAGAGAGTCTGTAACAGAAACATAGACTGAGAGGAGGATCTTCATGCTCATTGTTATGAGCATGAAGATCCTCCTCTCAGTCTATGTTTCTGTTACAGACTCTCTTTCTTCATCCCTCTCTCCATCAGTCTACCAATAACACACTCTGTCTCTTCAGATTTTCTTTTCAGATTTTCTCTTCAGTCCAAACTTTTCAATGGAGGTCAGTTGTGGCTAATTTGAGCTTCTATAATGGAAAAAATTGCTGTTCAGATGAGTAAGAAAAGAACAGAACAGGCTGAAGAACGTCTCTGAGCTCCCACTCCCTCTCCAGTGTCACTGTGCAGTTTCAGATGTTCAGTCAGAGAAATTCTGTTCAAATCTGAACTCAGAACCTTCAGGATTTTACCAGAACAATGTTTAAATGTCTCGCTTTTTATAGTTTACAGCGATACAGAATTTTGTATCAGATTGTTTTTTTACACGGCTGTGAAATATTTGTTACACTGATATACATATCGTCACACTTCTCCTTGACATCAGATCTCTCATGCTGTGGCCTTCACTGGTTTAGAGAACGTTCTCAAACAGCTGCATGGAAGCCATAATGCTCCCGTCCTGATAAACAGAGAGACGGAAACAGATGTAAAAAACTGATATTCTTCAGCAAATATAATATACTGAAAATTAAGATGCTCGGATTTTACCATCTGACACGTTTCGATGAACTCATCTAAGGTCACGACTCCGTCTTTGTTCCGGTCCATTTTCTGGAAAACAACATTTAATGGAAATGTTGGAGTATTTTTTGGATTTTTTTTATAATTGGACTCAATTAAATTTTCTAACGTGCCTCACATTTGCAACAAACACACACACACACACACACACACACACACACACACACACACACACACACACACACACACACACAAATACACACAGTATAAATTGTTCATATTTGCTTATTTCTTCCTTTAAGAATGAATGACTGTATAAACTAGTGCACTGACAGCAGGAATCTCTCACACGGTCGTAATGGAGTTTAACAGGAAACATGGCAAGAACATCACACATAAAACTTGCTTCCAAACTGGGAGCTAGAATTGGGAGAGTTTAGACATTTTGATGAGTGTTCTTCTGTATATATGGAGAACATTGGGACACCCTGTATATTTTTCCACGAGCGAAATAAAGAAATATATTTTGCTGAATGAATTGAAGCAGTTACCTGGAAAAATTTCTCCACATGTTCAAATGGTGCATCCGCGTTCACACTGGGGTACGTGTACCGGCCCATCATGTCATAGATGGACTTTATGATGGCCAACATTTCCTGCAGGTCAACAGAAAAAAAAAGAATAAAACAAATGAAGCCATTTGATTCTGCTGGTACTAAAAGTGTTACGACCTGTTTATCCTGCACCTGTTTGGTGACGTAGCCGTCTTTATTGATGTCATACAAATTAAACGCCCAATGAAGCTTCTCTGTTACTGAACCTCTCAGCAGTACGGACAGTCCAATCACAAAGTCCTGCCAGCACACACACACACACACACACACACACACACACACACACACACACACACACACACACACACACACAGAAATCCAGAATAAGACAATTCACCAAGGAAAGGTAGTGAGAATGAGACGACATCAATAAGAGAGAGAGAGTAGATACTCTAACACACATGGAGACACTGAGTGTGTTTCTTACCTCAAACTGTATAGAACCATTTCGATCCATATCAAAGGCATTGAACAGAAAATGTGCATATGTGGATGCATCTAAAAAAAAAAAAAAAGTTTCAGAAAAGTACCGAAGTTTCCATCATTATATATTTATTACAATTGATATTGTACTTTGAATTGCATAATGTATATTTAACTTCCCTGCAGCAACTTTTCATTTAATTCTGACTATTAGATCAGTTATTAATCACAAGCTAAAGCCAGTTTATAAACCAATTCGATTTATTGTTCATTATTTGAACCAGTTTCTTTACTATTTCACATTTATTTTCCTTCTCACACATCAATATGAATTTCTGAGTAATTTAAATTGTTCATTTTTTACATGATGAACATAAAGTTATCTACAGCATTAATAAATAAGTTAAAAGCAGTAGTTTTTCCTGCGTTAAGCGGTGCGGCTTATATCCTTAAAGCAATGAGCTGTCATAGCTGCTAGCTTACTAGCATACTAACTAGCTATTCTGATAACTAATACAATATAATACAAACTTTTATATTACACTGTGAATTTGCCAATTTGTGAATTACATTATTGAACTCAGTCATTTTCTCAGTCAACATGACAATCATGAACAGTCATTTTTGCTTTTTAGCTTGTCTGAAAGCTAACTAGCTTGCTAATCTGCTGGCTAGTTGGTCAAGTCAGGTCAAGAGGCTAGTGTGGTGCTAGTGTGATGAATTTTAATAATGTGGATTGTTGGCAGATTTTCTCTGGAAGGGATTTTAATGATCCTGAATATGTTGGTAGAATTATAAAAGTTTCTACATTTCAGCTTTGGGAAGATTTAACAATCAGATAAATTTCAGTGTGAGCAAAACTGTGATCAGATGTTCCCATTTAAATACAGTGACACAGAGAGAGAGAGAGAGAGAGAGAGAGAGAGAGAGAGAGAGAGAGAGAGAACTGCCATTTTGAAAATATCAAATTATACAATATTTAGGTTTTTTTTAACTGTAAACTAAAAAGAAATGATGCAAATTCCTGTTTTATTCCTTTCTTATCCACTATTACATTTTTGAAGCCTCTGTAGAGCGACTGAAGCTCCTTCCTGGTGAATTTCGTTTGAGCTTGAAGTTTCTCCAGACCTTCAGGTTGGTGTCTCACCATCGCCAGCTCCAGCTCAGCATCTGCACTCTCTTATAGACAGAGGGAGAGAGGAGAGAAGCTGAATGAAATGGTGATGGAGAAGAACATAACAGAATACGCAGAAGTCCGAGCGCATTATACAGTGATAACTCTAAAGAGGGAATCGTTTAATAAGACGCAGGTATACACTCACCATCTTTTGATCAGAAAACGAACAGGAAGAGGATGAAACATGAGGAAATAA
>JBCEWE010000462.1:374550-399550 GCA_039877035.1 Silurus lanzhouensis | reverse complement strand
TAGTGAGTTTGTCTCCGCCTCCACTCTCCTGCTCATCAGCATCAGAGAGCAAAACTCCACCCACATGCTTCTGTCCTGCAGTCTGGAGGAAAGGAAGGAGACAGAAGGATAGATAGATAGATAGATAGATAGATAGATAGATAGATAGATAGATAGATAGATAGATAGATAGATAGATAGATAGATAGATAGATAGATAGATAGATAGATAGGTAGGTAGGTAGGTAGGTAGGTAGATAGATAGATAGATAGATAGATAGATAGATAGATAGATAGATAGATAGATAGATAGATAGATAGATAGATAGATAGATAGATAGATAGAAAAATAACTTATTTGAAACACACACACACACACACACTCTTTCTTTGTAAATATGAGATTTCACTCAGAGAACAGAAGTGTGTGCTGTGTGTCCTTGACTCGTTCGTCTCTTTTTTTATCACGGTCCATCTCACTCTCTCTCCATCGTGGAGTCTCTCTGGCTCTTTTCCCGGAGCTAAATCTTTATAAAAAAGAGCCAGAGAGAGGTCAGAGTGACTTCACCTTCAGCACAGGATA
This sequence comes from Silurus lanzhouensis, assembly GCA_039877035.1. Classification (NCBI taxonomy): domain Eukaryota; kingdom Metazoa; phylum Chordata; class Actinopteri; order Siluriformes; family Siluridae; genus Silurus; species Silurus lanzhouensis. Next base: position 398,988 of record JBCEWE010000462.1, on the reverse strand, counting down.
CACACAAACACACTTCTGTCATCAGTGAATTTCACATGCTATAAAAAAGAACAAAAACACACAGACGTCTATTAAAAACAGTTCAAATAATAAAAACATCTGGAGTGTTAATAAAGCTCAGACACAGATACACACTGCATTAATGTCTCTCAGCTTTTTTAACACTCCAGATGTTTTTATTATTTGAACAGTCTTTAATAGACGTCTGCTTGTCTTTGTTCTTTTTTTTTTTTTAAACAAATAATGCTAATAATACTAATAATAAAAATAACACAAAATCACACCATACACAAATAACACACGTTTCATTATCAGGTGCACACTTGTCAAGTTCAGAATTAAAAAAAAAACCTTGAGAGCGAGAACCAACAGCAGCTTGAAGAGAAAAATATCAGCGATCATATATTATATTATAATATATAAATATCTTTAGCTTATCATTTAATGTCATTACAGGAGCAGGCATGAAGAAGACGTATAAAGTTCACCTGTATGTGCAGCTCTCTGTTTTCTCTTCTTCCCTTTTCCATTTTCTGCAGTTCAGTTGTTCACCAGCTGTCGCTTTTCCTTCCTATGTTTTGGGGGAGTGACAAGAGAGAGAAAGTGAGAGTGAGGAGGAAGGACACAGTGAGTGAGAGAGAGAGAGAGAGAGAGAGAGAGAGAGAGAGAGAGAGAGAGAGAGAGAGAGAGAGAGAGAGATGACATGAAAACGCATAGGGACCACATCACGTTTTAAAATGCTGACACTGGAGACTCCTTCCAGAAATGTTCGCTCACAAAACACATAACTACAAACATCTGGCTCTGTGATGATGCAACCTCAATGGCTGAGATGTTGGACTTCTGGTCAGAAGGTCATGAGTTGTAATCCCAGTGACACCAAGCTGCCCTTAACCCTATTGTGTATTTCTGTAAATGAGATCATTGTAAGTTGCTCTGTATAAAGGTGAATGTATTCTATGTTCATGTGTTTGACTACAAGACCCAAGAAGACTTCTTGTCCCACACCGTGGCTGTCAGAAGTTTTGCGCAGTAATCGACGAGAACTCCGATCTGCAGAGAGGAAGTGGAAAAAATCACAGCTTGATGTAGACCTCTCATTTTACCGTGCACTCCTGACCAAATTTTCTTTGGAGGTGACTTCTGCCAAAACTGCCTTCTACAAGGAAAAGCTTGAGGCCTCTGCACAAGATCCTCGTAAGCTTCACAACATCTTCTCTTCTCTACTAAACCCCCCTGCTGCACCTGCTCCATCCTCCCTGACTGCTAATGACTTTGCCTCCTTCTATGATGAGAAGATTAGGAAAATCTGCCAGACCTTCACTTCCTCTCCAACAATGATTACACAACACAGCCAACAATCCACTACGTCTCTGTCAAGCTTCTCAACCTTAACAGAAGATGAGATACTGCAAGTCATCCGATCCTGCAATCCCACCACCTGTCATCTGGATCCAATCCCTTCAACTACGCTCCAGACCATCACGCAAGATCTCCTGCCCTTCCTCTCCACAATCATCAATGGGTCATTAACATCTGGCTATGTACCAACTTCCTTCAAGCAAGCAAGGGTCATTCCTATCTTGAAGAAACCGGCTCTGGATCCATCAGACATCAACAACTACAGACCGGTATCACTCCTTTCCTTTCTTTCTAAATCTCTGGAACGCACTGTTTTTAACCAACTGTCTGTCTATCTCTCACAGAACAACCTCCACGATCCAAACCAGTCTGGGTTCAAAGTGGCACATTCCACAGAGACGGCCCTATTGGCTGTTTCTGAGAAACTACATGCTGCTCGGTCAGCCAAGCTGTCATCTGTACTTATCTTTCTGGGCCTTTCAGCAGCATTTGACACAGTCAACCACAAGACACTTTTGTCAACCCTTAAGAGCCTTGGTATCTGCGGAACAGCATGGGAATGGTTTGCTTCCTACCTGGAAGGTCGCTCATACCAGGTAACATGGAGGGGATCCACATCTGCCCCATGCAGACTCACCACCGGTGTCCCACAAGGCTCGGTACTTGGTCCCCTCCTTTTCTCCCTCTATACCCACTCCATTGGTGAAGTCATATCCTCACATGGGTTTTCTTATCACTGCTATGCAGATGACACTCAACTCATCTTTTCTTTCCCTCCATCAGATACCACAGCTTCCGCTCGGATCTCAGCATGCTTGTCAGACATATCTTTATGGATGAGGGCTCACCAACTTAAACTCAACCCCAGCAAAACAGAACTGCTGGTCATCCCAGGTGATTCATCTCCAGGTCAAGATCTACAAATAACACTTCATGACTCTCTGCTCTCCCCTTCAGCCACTGCTCGTAACCTTGCTGTAACTATAGACAATGAACTGTCTTTTTTTCTACATGTCGCTAATGTTGCTCGTTCTTGTCGATTTCTTCTCTATAACATCCGAAGGATTCGACCATTTCTGTCCATACAGGCTGCCCAGGTGCTTGTTCAGTCTCTTGTCATTTCAAGACTGGACTACTGCAGCTCTCTGCTGGCAGGTCTTCCCCTGAACGCTATTCGTCCACTGCAAATGATCCAAAATGCAGCTGCACAACTTGTGTTCAATCTGCCCAAGTTTTCCCACACCACCCCACTGCTGCGCTCCCTTCACTGGCTTCCAGTAGCTGCACGTATCAGATTCAAAACACTGATGCTTGCCTACTAGGCCAAAAATGGACCAGCACCATCTTACCTCAGTGACCTCATCACATCTCGCACTGCACCACGCTGTCTGAGATCCTCCAGCACTGCTCGACTGGTACCACCTTCTCTCAGAATGAGAGGTAAGTACAATTCAAGGCTCTTCTCTGTTCTGGCACGAGGTGGTGGAATGAACTTCCCCTAGATGTCCGTACAGCAGAGTCCCTGATTATCTTTAAGCGACGACTGAAGACCTTCATCTTCCTGAAATACCTAAATTAGCACTTTCCAAGTTTGTAGAATTCGGAATCATTTTAAAAAGATTTTGGAGGTTGCATTGTCTCTCTTTCATAATTCTGGGGTAAATATCAGAAGAGTAAAATTGTGGAACATTATTGTCTTCTAACAGAGGGCATTCATGGTCTTCTCCAGTCATTTGCAGCCATCAGATGGAGCATTTCCCTAAAACAATTTCTCAATCAATCAGTTTTAAATGACAGACAGATCGATAGCCTCCTGAGCAGGACCACGATGTCCCCCGTCTAGTGTTTCTAAGCCAGAGAATCGGTAAGAGGAGATGTGTGAAACCCCGGAGCCGCCCTAAATTTAGGCCTGAAATGCAGCACAAGACATTAGGAAAGGGTTGTGGATATTTTCTCAGGTCACCTTAGATAATGAGACAAAGAAAAAGAAAGATCAGCTGATTGTAGCATCCCTGAAGCGCTGTGATGTGATGGCCGAGTGGTTAAGGTGTTGGATTCAAATCGTTGTATTTTGTTTTGTGCAAAATTTCTTTCTTTTTAAATTGAGCTTGTACAAGCAGGATTTCTGCTTCCACAACTCCACCAGATCCTCGTTCATGGTGTTTGAGTTCTGTTCGAGTTCAATGTGTAATTGATTTGTTGTACCATTTAGCAAACCAGATGTTAATCCTGAACCCCCAGAACACTTTCACATGCTGATTCTTACGAAACAACGTAGGAGCCACGACCAAAGCTTTTGTCACGATTATTTCACGTTTCTGAAATCACCAACTCGTGTGTGTTATGTGGATGGAGCACTAATACATTCGGCTCGGCTGGTGTGGGTTCGAGTCTCACAAGTGTATTTTCTGTTTCACTGCACGAAAATTGCCCCCATTCTTATCGCACTTTGGTTGCTTTTTGCAAGAGTTGTGTTTCTCTTCTTTTTCTTTTCTTATCATTTAACAAAAGAGTGAATTAACCAGATGATCACTTCTTCCTGTGTTTTCTGATCAGAACACTACTAATTAAAAATCTCATCACGCTGCGTGTTTCCATGTGGCGCCGTGGCTTAGTTGGTTAAAGCGCCTGTCTAGTAAACAGGAGATCCTGGGTTCGAATCCCAGCGGTGCCTTTTATCTAAAATTATTTCATTTATATTACCAACTCTCTTGTTCACTCTATTATTAACAATTCGATTAAATTTAAATTAGATATAGATTATTGATAATACTATTTCTATAATATCACTGCATTAAGTAGACCGGTCTCACTACATACACAGACCACATGTATGTACTATATGTTTTGTGAGAACACCAAATATAAACCTTTTTACGGAATTCCTTTTTAATACACCTCACTTCAGTTCGTGAAAAGACCTTCACAAGAAAATAAGAGTTTCATCTCTCGTGCTGATTCTTGTGTTGCCTATGAAGGTGCGTATGTGGATATAGGATTGTTTATTTAATCATTAATCACGTTAGTTTGTTTAGAATGTTAAAGTGCATAACGAAGAGAGTGGAATATTGTTGTAATGTGTTTTTCTATGTAAAAAAAAAAAAAAAAAAAAAGCTTGTTGGCAGCGGTGGGATTCGAACCCACGCCTCCAGAGAGACTGGAGCCTAAATCCAGCGCCTTAGACCGCTCGGCCACGCTACCATGCAAACACAGCTGCTATAATCCCTTTACATAATATTATATAATAATAATTTTTTACTCAAGCATTTATATGTTGAAATTTTTATCGGCTTTATCGTCACTGTAAATTTTGATCTTAGCCTCTAGCTAACTCCACAAGAAAAATGTGCTATCATCAGCTGTTTCTGTAGAACGTGCGCATTTAAATGCAGTTTTCAATGTGACCACTAGACGGCAGTGTTGTATAAAACTACATGTTTGTGTAGCTATTGGTGTGTTTAATTCTGGTTGAGGTTTAAAACGTATTTAAATATTTTTTAAACATAAAGCGAATAAATGAACTGTGATTATATCCAGACTGAAACACGTGAAAAAACACGACCCATCTGGGAACGTTTTAGTTTCAAACAATCAATTTAATGTTAGTTGAAATATATCGCGCGCCGTCTCTTTATTCGTTTTTTAATACTTTTCAATGTTGTATTTTGTGATAATTTACCTGGACAGGAATAACACGTTTATATGTAATTTTCTATGTGGTGCGTTAACGGAGCAGATCGATTTTTAATCAGGCGCATATGAGAGCTACACAAGGGGTCCTACAGATACCGGAAGTGCAGGATCATAAACACTGTGTGTTGTAGCTGTAGCGTAGCCGCGTAATGCCTTCATTATTACACATTCTATTAGTTTGATATTTATACATAAATTATGCCGGTTTTCCGAAATAATTTATGTCGGATTTTGTGGAAATCTAGGTAGGGAAATATTCTGCTCCTGTGTGGTGTTTGTGGAAACAGGAATTAGTAAGTTTCTGGAGATTTTTGGGAGAAAATGATTTCGCAGGTGTTTATTTTGTCATCAAAAGGCGACAATCTGATCTACAAAGACTGTATCCTGATCCTCAGGGGGGGTTTGGGGGGTTGTGCAGGTTGTAGAAGATAAATAAGAACTCAATATAGAATAGATAGAAGTTGAATCTAATGTACAGTGTGTGTGTGTGTGTGTGTGAGGTGTGCATGTGTAAGATAATGTTAATAGTTTTATATATTCACGTGTTTACACACACATATAACGTTTTATTTATCAGTCACACTTCATCAGGTTGTGTAGAGCAGATTTACTCCAAGACTCAGACCTTTTTCTTATACACACAAAACACAAGTAGAGATTTCAGAGGGGAGAAACATTATATAACTCATAATGATGATGCAGAAAGTATAAAAAGAAAGCTAGAATTTCATATGACACTATCAGCACACTGACAGTAATGTATGTGAGAGATAATAAGATAATAAGAGCATATTTATAGCGACACAGTGACACGTGCTATTTAAAGGTCATTACTGACTTTACCAGAGCAGAGAGATTTAAAATCTTTCTCATGAATTATTTTTTTATTATTTTTTCTAGATCACACTTATAACCCAGAGACAAACAAAAGATCACATAGACTCCAGAAAAGGGCTATGAGATTTTTAAAAATTTATTATTTCACATTTACACTTTAAGATGATTTTTACATTTTGTTTTAAATTGAGGTATAAAAATGTTGACGCACTCGTCCAATAATTAAGAAACGACATTGTCCGAGTTTACGACTGTGCACCTGATTACCTGCTCACGTGCGAGAGCATTCTCTTCACGTCTCCTCACTTCTCTTAGTCACACTTTTCAGCTGTACATGAGCCTCATGGTTACAAAAAACAAAATCGTGAATCGATTCTGAATTAAACGAGATTTTAATTGAATTTTTTTTGTCGTATCGCCCAACCCCGAATCCACAACAACCTACAGGCTGCTCTTACACATAATTCTCTATTCAGGATTAAATCTTGTGTATAAATCTAAATCTGTAGATGATAGTCAGATTGATTTTCTGTTGTTTTTTTATGCGTGTGTGTGGGTGTGTGTGTGTGTCTTTGGTCAGGGTGAGTTGCTTTAAACAGTCAGGGATGTGTTAATAAACATACACAATGTGTGTATGTTGAAGTATCTGTGTGTGTTTGTGTATTTGCTTGACTCTCGTTCAGTCCGTGGTGAAGTTGAAAAAGACTCCATGAGCACGTTTTATGAGCTGGTGTCGTCTCTGAGTGGAGATCAGCCCTGTGTGGTCATGGTGGGTTTGTATTGGATTGTTATTGTGTGTATGTTCGTTCTGACGGATGATGCAGCAGACGATGCTGTTGTGTGTTTCTGTGCTCTGTAGAGTCACAAAGGAGTGAACTTCATTCACATCCGGAACGCTGGACTTTACTGGGTCGTGTCTACGAGGACGGATCTTTCTCCATTCACCGCTGTCGAGTTTCTTAACAGGTGTAGTGAAGAAACGCTTCTGTGTTCACCTCCACGCTTTTCAGTGTCACGTCACGGTGCCTCTGTGTGACGTGTGTTTTGATGATGTGACGTGTGTTTTCCTGTGCAGGCTCGTCGCTCTGATTAAGGATTACTGCGGCAGCGTTTGTGAGAAAACCGTGCGCATGAACTTCGCTCTGATCTACGAGCTCCTGGACGAGATGGTGGTGAGTCGTACACACACTTTCCTGTTTTGTTGTAAATAGCATTAATTATTAATTAGTCTGATCCAAACGTACGTCGAAGCTGTAACTGAGTGTAAAAGGTGACGAGGAGCATTGGGTTATTTGTTTTCTTTCTTTCTCAGGATTATGGTTACATCCAGACAACCTCCATGGACATCCTGAAGAATTTTATACAGACGGAGCCGGTGGCCTCCAAACCTTTCAGTCTGTTCGACCTCAGCAACATCGCTCTCGTAAGAACTTATAATCCAGATAATACACACTCACTGTGTACATCTTAGTTGTAATTAAGAGGGTTAAAGGTGTGTGTGTGTGTGTGTGTGTGTGTTGGTTGGTTGCAGTTTGGAGCAGAGACACAGCAGAGTAAAGTTGCTCCCAGCGCCGCTGCTGCTCGACCCATCATGACTTCTTACAGTGGAGAGGTGCTTCATCCATCTACTCACTCATCCATCTACTCACTCTCTCACTCACACATCCATCTACTCACTCTCTCACTCACTCATCCATCTACTCGCTCTCTCACTCTCTCACTCATCCATCCACTCACTCATCCATCTACTCACTCTCTCACTCACTCATCCATCTACTCACTCTCTCACTCACTCATCCATCTACTCACTCTCTCACTCACTCATCCATCTACTCACTCTCTCACTCACTCATCCATCTACTCACTCTCTCACTCACACATCCATCTACTCACTCTCTCACTCACACATCCATCTACTCACTCTCTCACTCACACATCCATCTACTCACTCTCTCACTCACACATCCATCTACTCGCTCTCTCACTCACACATCCATCTACTCACTCTCTCACTCACTCATCCATCTACTCACTCTCTCACTCACACATCCATCTACTCACTCTCTCACTCACACATCCATCTACTCACTCTCTCACTCACTCATCCATCTACTCACTCTCTCACTCATCCATCCACTCACTCATCCATCTACTCACTCTCTCACTCACTCATCCATCTACTCACTCTCTCACTCACTCATCCATCTACTCACTCTCTCACTCACTCATCCATCTACTCACTCTCTCACTCACACATCCATCTACTCACTCTCTCACTCACACATCCATCTACTCACTCTCTCACTCACACATCCATCTACTCACTCTCTCACTCACACATCCATCTACTCGCTCGCTCTCTCACTCTCTCACTCACACGTTCATCTACTCACTCATCCATCCACTCACTCATCCATCTACTCACTCACTCACTCACTCATCCATCTACTCACTCTCTTACTCACACATTCATCTTCTCACTCTCTCACTCTCTCATCCATATTTTCACTCATTCACTCACTTACTCATCGATTCAGTTGTTTATTCAGTCATTTGTTCCAGTTCATCCAGTTTCTAATTCATTTATTATTTAATATACTGATATATGTTAATGTTATACATTACATTTAGTCATCATCCCCCACCCTCTGTGTGTGTGTGTGTGTGTGTGTGTGTGTGTGTGTGTGTGTGTGTGTGTGTTTTGCAGGGAGGTAAGAATGAGATCTTTGTGGATGTGGTGGAGAGACTCTCAGTGGTTATTGGCTCTAATGTGAGTGCTTCAGTTTTTATTGTGTATAAAACCATGACAGTAAAGTTTCAGTTTCTACAATTACCAATAATTTACACACACACACACACACACACACACACACACACACACACACACACACACACACACACACACTGCTGCTTTGAGACAATGTCTGTTGTGAAAAGCGCTATACAAATAAACTTGACCTGACTTGACTTGACACACACACACACTGTTCATGATAAAAAAAAACCTGTGTGTGTGTGTGTATGTGTGTGTTTGTAGGGGGTTGTGATGAAAGCAGATGTGGAGGGAGAGATCAGAGTAAAGTGTTATCTTCCATCATGTTCAGGTACAATAATGCTGATAAACCCTGATATTAGAATCAAAAATAGACCTTAATATCCTTGTTTTGTATGAAATCGGCTGAAACAATTCCTGTGTGTGTGTGTGTGTGTGTCTGTGTCTGTGTGTGTCTGTGTGTGTGTGTGTGTGTGTGTGTCTGTGTGTGTCTGTCTGTGTGTGTGTGTATCTGTGTGTGTGTTTGCTTGACTTCACCTCCCCTCGATTGGCGCAAATCTTTAAATGTGTGTTGTGTAGAGATGAGGATCGGCCTGAATGAGGAGTTCAGCATTGGGAAGTCTCAGCTCAGAGGTGAGAGCAGTCACTATTAACATTACAATCAATCAGAAAGAGCTTTAAAATACCATAAATACTACACTAAAAATACAATAAATACTACACTAAAAATACCATAAATACTACAATAAATATACCATAAATACTACACTAAATATAACATAAATACTACGCTAAAAATACCATAAATACTACACTAAATATAACAAATACTACGCTAAAAATACAATAAATACTACACTAAAAAATACCATAAATACTACACTGAATATAACAAATACTACGCTAAAAATACAATAAATACTACACTAAAAATACCATAAATACTACAATAAATATACCATAAATACTACACTAAATATAACATAAATACTATGCTAAAAATACAATAAATACTACACTAAAAATACCATAAATACTACACTAAATATAACAAATACTACACTAAAAATACCATAAATACTACACTGAATATAACAAATACTACGCTAAAAATACAATAAATACTACACTAAAAATACCATAAATACTACAATAAAAATACTTTAAATACTACACTAAATATACCATAAATACTACAGTAAAATACAATAAATACTACAGTAAAATACCATAAATACTACACTAAATATACATAAATACTACAGTAAAATACCATAAATACTACAGTAAAATACATAAATACTACACTAAAATACCATAAATACTACACTAAATATACCATAAATACTACAGTAAAATACAATAAATACTACACTAAAAATACAATAAATACTACACTAAAAATACCATAAATACTACAATAAATATACCATAAATACTACACTAAATATAACATAAATACTACGCTAAAAATACAATAAATACTACAATAAATATAACATAAATACTACACTAAATATAACATAAATACTACGCTAAAAATACCATAAATACTACACTAAAAAATACAATAAATACTACAATAAATATAACATAAATACTACACTAAATATAACATAAATACTATGCTAAAAATACCATAAATACTACACTAAAAATACCATAAATACTACAGTAAAATACCATAAATACTACACTAAATATACCATACATACTACAGTAAAATACAATAAATACTACACTAAAAATACAATAAATACTACACTAAAAATACCATAAATACTACAATAAATATACCATAAATACTACACTAAATATAACATAAATACTACGCTAAAAATACAATAAATACTACAATAAATATAACATAAATACTACACTAAATATAACATAAATACTATGCTAAAAATACCATAAATACTACACTAAAAAATACCATAAATACTACACTGAATATAACAAATACTACGCTAAAAATACAATAAATACTACACTAAAAATACAATAAATACTACACTAAAAATACCATAAATACTACAATAAATATACCATAAATACTACACTAAATATAACATAAATACTATGCTAAAAATACAATAAATACTACACTAAAAATACCATAAATACTACACTAAATATAACAAATACTACACTAAAAATACCATAAATACTACACTGAATATAACAAATACTACGCTAAAAATACAATAAATACTACACTAAAAATACCATAAATACTACAATAAAAATACTTTAAATACTACACTAAATATACCATAAATACTACAGTAAAATACAATAAATACTACAGTAAAATACCATAAATACTACACTAAATATACCATAAATACTACAGTAAAATACCATAAATACTACAGTAAAATACTATAAATACTACACTAAAAATACCATAAATACTACAGTAAAATACCATAAATACTACACTAAATATACCATACATACTACAGTAAAATACAATAAATACTACACTAAAAATACAATAAATACTACACTAAAAATACCATAAATACTACAATAAATATACCATAAATACTACACTAAATATAACATAAATACTACGCTAAAAATACAATAAATACTACACTAAAAATACCATAAATACTACACTAAATATAACAAATACTACGCTAAAAATACAATAAATACTACACTAAAAATACCATAAATACTACACTGAATATAACATAAATACTACACTAAAAATACAATAAATACTACACTAAATATACCATAAATACTACACTAAATATAACATAAAAACTACAGGATATATAACATAAATACTACACCAACACTACTGCACCATCTTCATCAACACCGACACTTTCTTTCTTTCCCTCGGTCAGGTTACGGAGCGGCCGTGCGAGTGGATGAGTGCAGTTTTCACCAGGCCGTGAACCTCGACGAGTTTGATACATACAGGATTTTAAAGATTTGCCCCAGCCAAGGGGAGGTAAAGCAAACACACACATACAAACACACACACACACACACACACACACACACACACACACTGTTTTGAACGGAGTCTGTGTATATTAATAAATACAATGTGATTGTACATAAAATCTGTGTGTGTGTGTGTGTGTGTGTGCGTGTGTGTGCACTTTAGCAAACCCTGATGCAGTACCAGCTGAGCGATGAGCTGCCGTGTCCTCCTCCGTTCCGTCTCTTCCCCACTGTGGAGAAGGATTATGGGAGCAGGTACAACATTCCTCATAACAACACAACACACAAAAATCGCACACAGGTGTGTGTTAAAGGTGTGTGTATAACAGGATGATGATGGTGAAAGAATTTTGTGATGAATGTCTGCATAGCATCAACTATTTGGTTGTAATTGGATGAGGTTCTCACACAGACTGAGCAGTGAAATGAATAATGAATTGAATATTCTCCATCTCTTCGCTCAGGTTGTTGATTTTCCTCAAACTGCGCTGTGATTTACCGCCTAAAAGGTGCGTGTGTGTGTGTGTGTGTGTAGGTGTGTGTGTGTGTGTGTGTGTGTGTGTGGGTGTGTGTGTGTGTGGGGGGGGGGGTGTTTGGTCATATATGCTCACAGTTCCACTCTAATCATCTCCTGTATTTCGTGTGTACTGATTTTTCTATCACGCTCAGGTTTATATATGTTTGTGTTGCAGCGCTGCTATAAATGTTTCAGTGACACTTCCTGTGCCCAAGGGTTCTTTCAGGTACGAGGAAATGAGGAAAGACCTCACAGCTTCATATAATTACATTTCTCATTGTAAAAAAATTATAATATTAAAGTCTCTCTCTCTCTCTTTCTCTCAGTCTCTCTCAGGAGTTGAGTAGTCCTGACCAGACGGCTGAGCTTCGACCCAAACACAAATCCATTGCGTGGGAAATCCCACGATTCCCTGGAGGAGCTCAGCTCTCAGCTCTCTTTAAGGTGAGCTTTATATCTTTATTACACACTCACACACACACACACACACACACAAACACACACACAAACACACACACACACACACACACACACACACACACACACACACACACACACACACAATCCAGCATATACACCAGTTAATACAGATTTTAAAGTTTGCGTGACCTCGGGAGGTTGCCAGATTGGCACTAAACAAAAGTTCTAAATCTAAATCACATCCAGCATGCATCGCTTCTCAAACTCATACACTCCTCTGTCCTTCCATTCGTTTATCCTTCGACCTTCCCTTTTTTGTTCTTTCATTTTTTATCTCTCCTTCCTTTTTTCTATCTGTCCCTTTATTTCTTACATTCCTTTCTTTTTAATCCTTTCTTCTATATTTTGTTTTCTTCTTCCCTTTTTCTTTTTTTCTTTTATTTTTATTCTTTCCTGCGTTCTTTCTTCCTTTTTTCTTTCCTTCCTGTTCACAAGTCTTAAACAGCCATTTTTTAATTCTCAGGTAACACGCTCCTAATCACTAGCTCTCATTACTATAGGAAGTGGTAACTAGGCTCTGGGTTACTGATCAGAAGGTCAGGGGTTCAAACCCCACTATTTCCAGTCTGCCACTCTCGGGCCTTTTGGGCTGAACCCACGCTCTGACCACAGCTTTTTAATATCACTGGAAAGTACAAAGAAAGTATTTCACTGTGCTATGATGTATATGTGACATGTTAAAGCCTTTTTATTTATATATATAATCATAACTCTTCCTGTAGGTGGAGGTTCCCTGTCTTAGCTCCGCCTCTCTCCAGGAGGTGGGGCCAGTCAGCATGAGCTTCGAGCTTCCCAAACACACGTGTACAGGGCTACAGCTCCGATTTGTACGTCTGTCTCCAAACCAGCAGGGTCCATCTCATCGCTGGGTTCGCTACGTCACACACTCCGAATCCTACACTATACGCATCTGAAGAATACACGCGCACAGAAATGTATATATACTGTATATTGATTTCATAAAATTGTCTCATTATGGTAACACTGAAGGCTCCTGTTTGTGATGATGATTATATACATGTACATATCTTTTATTTGTTTTTTTATTTTGCTGTATGCTGCTTGTAATTTTCTTTGTAAAGAATATGTATGAATTAAAATTATTATTGACAGTCATGTTGCATTTGTGCTGCCGTTTCACACACGCAAGTACGCACAGACACACACACACACACACACACACACACACCACGTGCTGTAAAGAAACGATTATGGCGCCCTCTAGCGGAAAGAAGAAGCGGTTATGATTAATTATAAAAGGCAGCACATACACACCAAGTAAATCCTTGGTGTCAGTAAAAGTTTGTATTGCTCTAATTTGGATCACATTTAGAAATAGTTCAGTTTAATGCACTAGTAGAGCATTTTTTCACAAATTAACACTGTCTTAAAACGACTTTAGTGAGATAAGGCGGTAATAAAATAATGTATAAGTTTGTTATTTATAATTGTAGGTTTGTCCAGCGGCGACTGTGGCAAGGAAAAGCTCCCTGAGATAGTGATGGTGATGATGAAAATGGAAAGATAAACAATAATTATATAATAAACACTATTACAACATACTAATAACATTTATTATACTGTTAATCCGGGTTGCCAGATTGATGCACTCACAGGACACAGCTGGATCAACATTTACAGCTTTTGGCAAACGCCCTTATTTCTCTCTGATCTCATTCATACATCTGAGCAGCTCTTCGGTTGAGGGTCTTGCTCAGAGGCTGGGATCTTCAGACCCATAGCCCAATGCCTTAACCACTAAGTTATTACCACCTGAAGGTGCTGGTTTACTATGAATACACAGAAATAAATCAGTGTCTCACTACGGATTAAGATCGGAATATCTGGGGGAAAAAAATCCAAACACAATGTCGGTGGAACAAATCCGGATGCTGATTTTCTTTCTCTATTTAATTGTAGCTCGTATGCAAATAAGCTCTATAGTTACCTTATTAGTGCGCTTATGTGATTGGTTAGTGGCCTGACAGTCAGGCGTAGTGGGCGTGTCCAGGGTTTAGGTGTAGAACCTCTGCTCGCGCGCTGCGTGTGTAATGAGAGCGGAACTCCGTGACGGGAGTGACTTCTACTGTCTGTGGGCAAACTCGCGCGCGCACGCGTGTGTGAGTGAGTGTGTGAGTGAGTGTAGTGTGTGAGTGCGTGTTGATTCACTGTTTTCTCTCAGGAGGTCATGGCCGAGGCGGCGCAGCTCCAGCCGCTGGACCCAGACCCGGATTTCGAGCCGTTCTGCCGTCCGAGGTCGTGCACCTGGCCGCTGCCCAGACCCGAGTCTTCTCCTCCTGTGGCTGCGGGAGCGGAGGCTGAGCAGCGGGACCTAGACTTCATGGGCGGCTTGAGCTTGGCTCTGCTGGAGGAGGTGGAGACGGAGACTGAGGAGAGGAAAGCTCACGACTTCAGGAGCAACGAGGCGCGGCGGCAGCAGGAGCAGCACCCGCCACTGGCGCGCGCTCAGGTGCAACAGGTGCCGCCGCAGCAGCAGCAGCAACAGCAGCAGCATCATCAGGTGCACGTGCAACCTCTTTCCTCTTCATCCTCTACCTCATCCTCGTCCTCCACATCATCCTCCTCCTCGTCGTCTGCGGCGGCGGCGTCTGCGCAGCGGAAGAGCAGCTCGTGCCGGAGGAACGCGTGGGGGAACATGTCGTACGCAGACCTGATCACGCAGGCGATCGAGAGCTCACCTGAGAGACGCCTGACCCTCGCGCAGATCTACGAGTGGATGGTGAAGAGCGTCCCTTACTTCAAGGACAAGGGGGACAGCAACAGCTCAGCCGGCTGGAAGGTAAACACACACACACACACACACACACACACACACACACACACACACACACACACACACACACAGAGGGATGCAAACAAACCGCGCTCATCAGCAAAAAGGTCCTGTATTTACTTTACTGAAATCAGACACAGTTTCTCAAACTTCTTAAACTCTGTTGAACTTTGAATCCAGAACCAAACTCCAGCAGCGCACGTGCACAAAACTCTAAAGAATGCAGTATTTTTATTTTATTAAAAAACACATGCACGGAAAGAGAACTAAAGAATCTGTAGAAGTCTGTGAAGTTTCTTGGTAAAAATGTTTCAGAAAACAGAACCTCCATAACAATAGAGCAGCGGTGTGGAGTGTGAAGATGGAGCTCATGCCCAGTGTGCAGCAGAGGGTGTGTGAGGATGAAAACGATATGTTCTGTGGTCAGAATGCTGCTCCCCTGTGCTTTTATTCACTCGGATTAAAAGTGTGAAGTGATGAGAGGTGTTTAACCTCCACACACACACACACACACCTGAGCAGGTCAGAAAGCCAGTCTCATGCAGGGTTTGGTGATTTCCCAGCTCGGACCCATGACTAATCCTGATCATAATCACTGTGATGAGTTATGCAGCGTCTGCGTGGGGAAATCACCTGAGTTTACATATTCAGTGTAATTCATTAACAGCGGTTTAATTCCTTTATTTTAAGTGATAATGAACTGAGCTTTAGATGTGTTCATGCCACATGTGGACTTGGGCTTCAATTTCAGTGCAAAGTAGTTTTTAATATGCGCAATGAATGTCACTTTGTACTTTTTATCTGTTTCTAGTTACATTTAATGTGAAGAGGAAAAAAAGAAGACAGTTCTCTAAACCTTCTTTCCCTTACACGCCTTTCTCACTGTTTTTTTCTCGAATAAGAACCAAACACAGCTCGATGGTTTTGTTGCATTGAAACCATAGAAAAAACCCATAAAGTTTCTCAGTGCTGAAGACCAAAAACTTTACACTGACACAGAGAGACTCCTTCTAGCACCCTGACCAGTCCACCCTGCTGCGGGATGAGGTTCATTCAACTGCTTAGGTTTCACTTATTTGTCCACTGAGCAACGGTGAAGGAGCTAAATGAATCTCTCAGATACATCATGGTCTCATCCCACTGTCTTGTTCCTCTGTCTCATCCCTGCATCCTAATTGGTCCAGCGAGATGTTGCAGAAACAGAAGCCTTGTGTCCTATTGCTTCAGGGTATAGAGTCAAAGGTCATGGTTTAAACGTTTTTTGAATGATAGATCATTCATCACACACACACACACACACACACACACACACACACACCACACACACACACACACACACACACACATATCCAGAAGCTGAACGGAAGTGTGAGGTTATTTAAGGTGACATGAAAATGTCCTGACACTGGCAGAAGGTGCAGCACTGTTTCATTCTGAGTAATGCAGGAAAAGAAGGTGAAGTGTGTGTGTGTGTGTGTGTGTGTGTGTGTGTGTGTGTGTGTGTACAGGTTTCGGTGAGTGAGTCATTCTTGTGCAGCTTAACATTAACCTGAAACATTCTCAATTCAAACTCCATTCTGAAGTGAACATATTTAGGGGTGTGTGTGTGTGTGTGTGTGTGTGTGTGTGTGTGTGTGTGTGTGTGTGTGTGTGTGTGTGTGTGTGTGTTTTGTTGAACATTCTTATGTGTGGTAATGAAATATCAAAACCTTCATGACATCATGATGGTCACACCTGCTTTGCATCTTGCGGTGGTTTTTGGAAATCTGGCTGTGTGTGTGTGTGTGTGTGTGTTTGTGTGTGTGTGTGTGTGTGTGTGTGTGTGTGTGTGTGTTCATCTTCTTACTGTACAGTATATGCATATATTATTGGCACTTTTATTTTCTTTCTTTCTTTTTCTCTCTCGGTAGTTTGCATGTTGAACTGTGGTCTCTGTGCTCAGCGGATGAATCTCATAATTCTTTGAAGTTTGCAGCACTTTACCCTCTCACCAATCTTTAAGGCTGAACACACACACACACACACACGCACACACACACCCGCATACATACACACACACACACACACACACACACACACACACACACACACAGAATGTATGTGAATTTGAGGACAGATGTTTGCAGTTGTTTGTGGAGTCAAACTGGGGCTGCGTGTGTGCGTGTGTGTGTGAGTGTGTGTGAGTGTGTGTGTGTGCATGTATGTAAGTGTGGCAGAGGTGTATATGAATATATGAATATGTGTGTGTGTATATATATATGTGTGTGTGTGTGTGTGTGTGTGTGTGTGTGTGTGTGTGTGTGTGTGAGGGAGCATGGTCACAGATAATCAAATATTAAATCACAGTGGCAAGTGTGTGTGTGTGTGTGTGGTGTGTGTGTGTGTGTGTGTGTGTGTGTGTGTGTGTGTGTGTGTGTAACTGATGAAGATTCCTGCAGGACACAGTGCAGATGCAGTCCACCATCCAGGTGGGACACGAGGGGGTGTGGCCGAGGGGGTAAAGTACTAACATAAAGAAAGTCATTTCAGTGTGTTTATCGTAATAAACTTTAAAGAAGGGCTTTTGAGTGCTCAGAGTTGTATTAAGTTTTCTTGGTTATACAGTTAATTAGTAAATAAATGAAATAATCACGTGTTTGAGGGGCCGTGTTTCTGACGGAGTCTCCTGGACGTTCCTGCAGAGGAACATCGCTGCATCTCTGACACCATCTAAAAAATGGGTTTATAGAGATTGGTATCAGTGCAGCGCTCGCGGTTTCTCTGCTGATGATCTGCACGGTCCGTCTGCATGCAGGTGTGCAGTGTGTAATTAGCATGGTGCAGATGTGCAGAGGGATCAAAGCGTCACACACTCAGCTGTGTAAAAGGCACGTGGAACACAAGCATATTCTCAGAAATCGTTTGATATCAGAAGTAAAAAAATCCCCAGTTAAAAAATGTCAAGAGGAAGTTACGTGAGTCGAGTCGATGTGGAGCAGTCAGCAGTCTTCACTCGCTCGTCATGTAGCTTTGCACAGTCAGCTACACACACACACACACACAGTGAGATGTAATTCACTGCCACCATTTGCTCCTTAGATTCCATTCAACAGAGCTTATTTATTGATTGATTGATTAATTGATTTTAAATACAGTCGTGTCACATCACAGTTTAACAGCTTTTTTTCAACCTTGTGGGCGTGTCCTGCTGGTTGCCATGGTTTTATTTGCGATAAATTGCGATATACGGCATTTCCGTGTGGGTGTGATGGGCTTCTCACGGATTCCTGTATGCAGAAGAGGGAATGCAGATTTCATCCGTGTGTGTGTTCCGTCACTCTGTAATGCAGCGTCGTGCAGAAGGTCGATGACTCTGAAGAAGCACATGTCAATCGTCACCTTCCTCAGTTAGTTGCTGCTCTCTGATAGGATAAAAAGCTGATTGGTGGGTGGGGTTTATTTGGGTATTTTGATAAATTGCTGTGATGGACTGTCCACTAACAGCAGCTTCATTAGATTGTAGCTTCAGAGTTTGTGAAGTGTCCTCAGACGTCCTGGATATGAATCTGTATTTAAGTTGAGACTCGTGGACATCCTGAGGAACATTTCATCCCTTGCTAATCTATAGTCTATAGGTTTGCATTACATGTTCCCTACATTGGTGTAGACGATCCGTGGACGTGACGCGACCCACATGATGGACTGCATTCAGAGTAAAGGTTCGTTATGGACAATTCTTATGTGTAAAATACATCCTGAACTTTCGCCAGCGCTGCTTTAGCAGCTAAAGCTCTCGGAGCTGGATGGGAATTCACCTTGTGCTCCATTCTGCCTGTTATAAATAGTGACGCTCGTTAGAGAAGCAGTGTTTTTGGAGTCTTTCTTTGAAAGGAGGAAACTGAAGCGGACTTTTTGAGCGATCGGGATAATAATGGGGTAACAATGTGTGTGTGTGTGTGTGTGTGTGTGTATGTATAGGTGTATATTATTTTTATTCAGTGGAGCCTTGAGCTGTTTAACTGGATGACCTGTGGTTCACATGTTTACGGGAATCCCGCCTCGGTATCGGGATAAAGCCGGAATAAACACACAGACTGCCGTTACAGCGGCGTTTCCCAGCATACAGTTCAGCGTGAACTCGAGGTAGAGGAAGAGGAACAGTGAGTAAAGGCAGAGGTCATGAAGGTGTTGTCGGATGTTTATCAGATTTATAAAGATTTGAATTCTGAGAGTTGAACATGTTTCTCAGCAAGAGGAAAACAAATCCACTCGAGCTGCATGCACAAGGCATGTCTTTGGAGACATGTCCTCAGTGGTGTGTTCTCAGCGGTGTGTCTTTTCACACGTGTCTTCTGTGGTTGGTCTTTAGAGACATGTGGCTTTATAGGCGTGTCTTTAGAGATATATCCTTAAAGGCATGTCTTTACAGGCGTATCTTTATAGGCTTGACTTAATAGGCATGTCCTCATACACATGTTTTTAGAGACATGTCCTTAAGAGGATTGTCTTTAGAGACATATCCATAGAGATGTATCTTTAGAGCTAGAGAGATCTTCAGAGCAATATCCTTAAAGGTTTGTCTTTGGAGCAAGGTCAATGGAAGTGCATCATTAAAGGCGTGTCTTTAAAGGTGTCTTTAGAGACGTGTCTTAAGAGGCGTCTTCGGAGGTGTGTCTTCAAAGGTGTCTTCAGAGGCATGTCTTCTAAAGCATCTTTAGAGGTGTGTCTTCAGAGGTGTGTCTTCAGAGGTGTGTCTTCAAACGTGTGTCTTTAGAGGCGTGTCTTTAAAGGCGTGTCTTCAGAGGTGAGTCTTCAAACATGTGTCTTTAGAGGTGTGCATGGGACGTTGTTTTTATCCAAATGGATAAATGTGCACTCCTGAACATCACACCTGTAGCCGTTTCTTCCCAAAACAGTTCCCTTAAAGTCTGAAGCACACAGTTGTTCTCTGTGCTCTGCTGTATGCTTTTTTTCAATTCAGGAACTAAGAATCCCAAACACTTTTCCAGCATGAATGTCCTGTCCTGTACCTCCTCAACCCTGATAAAGTGCTTTGGGTTGAACTCAAGACTTCTTGAACATATGAACATCAGTGTTTGATCTCATTAATGCTCTTGTGGCAGAATGAATCCTCTCAGCCGTGCTCCATAAGTGAGAGGAAAGTCTTTACAGAAGCATGGAGCTGATTAGAACAGGAAAGAGAGAAATACATGATGTTCTATAAGGGTTAAGGGGGTGATGGTAAGGGTTATAAATCCTGATTGGTACGATAGTGATATTATTTATAGTATGTAAAATTCTCATCATGTGGCCCAGACGAGCTTCCTCCTCAGTCCTGGTTCTCACCTGCACTTCAGAACTGAACCAGCCTGCGCTGGTGTTGGGTATAAAATGGTGTTGCCTAATTAAATTGTGATCTTTAATCTGATGAATAATGCGCTGATTTTGTGAGTAATCAGCTCTTGTTTAAGTTGTGAATTGTTTGTATTTATTGCTTAATGAAGTGAATATCCGATGCGGAAACTAAACCCGCTGGATACCGAAGGAATGAGTCACACGCAGCACGCTAACGAAGGCATGTGTGAGTGTGTGTGTATGTGTGTGTGTGTGTGTGTGTGAGATAAACACACACGCTCTTGGCCGTTGTTGGAGGTTCAGACAGACAGGTGAGACAGACAGAGTGATGTGTAATGACAGACGTGTCTCAGGCTTGAAGCACATGTCTGGGTGTGGTGTTTAATCCTCGCTCGTCCCTTTCTCTGTGCCTTCTCCTGAATAGAAAATGAAACGGGTCGGACCCCCCCGTGACCGGGTCAGACTCGTGTGTTTACAGATCTGAACTCCACGCCTCAGATTCTCAGAGCGCTTGTCACCACTTTCTTGCCTCAGAAGCTTCAAAAAAGGAGAAACATGAATATTTTTAGGCCTCGCTTTAAAAGTTAAGTGCACTCGCTATGGGACACAATAACAGGAGGAAGAGGGGAGAAGTGGGGAGAATGTCGGAGAGGAAAACGTCACACATCCTCCATTCCTGAGTCCTGTGCTCACATCCCTCCCTCCAGACCGGGATTGTCTTCTTCTTAGGAAATTGTTCTGACGTCACGGAGAACCACCTCTTCCACCATTGGCCTGATTAAACACTCTAGACTCAGTTTTTACTGAGAATTGCGATGCCCTTAGTGTCAGAATGTGGTCATCGTGTAAACCATGAATAGGAGTGGTGTGAAGTCAATGTGAATTCAATTTTTACCTGAAATATTTGAAATAAAAGACGAATGAATTGTTCGAGTTCTTCCTGATGCTTAGGTGTGTAAGTCTTATTCCTGCTGCATACCGGCTTTTCTATCCGTGAGTGTGTTTACTTTTGTGCGTGAGTCTCTCTTTTGTGTGTGTGGAATGTACAATTGAGTCGAACATCCGGCTCGCCTCGTCGTCCCCGAGCCAACTGAGAAAAAACTCACGCAAATAAAGAGAAGATAATCGATCGAGTGGATGATTCTGCATCGCCAACCAGGAAACACGAAGCCGTGTGGAGTTCAGAACATTTATCTTTATTAAAAATAGGATAAAAAACATCAGTTCATTATGAACCTCTCTGTCACGCTGTCCTAGTGAACTGTTCGACTGCAACGTGACAAAGTTGCAGTGATTATCACAACCTCAGGGCTTGATGATAAGTCCTCTTCTTGCAGTTATGAGTTGAATTGTTGTGCTTTTTAGCCATTAAAATTTACATCCAGTGTAATGGAACATTATAGCAGCTGTGAACAGCCTCATATAGGAGACAAATATTTATAAATACATAGAAGGTGATATCAAAAAGTTTGGAGACTCGCTCTGCTTACAAGAAAGTACTTTATTTATCTATGTTTCCACACTGTCACCTTCAAAATAATCCCCCACAGCAATACAGATCCCAGTGTTCTTCTGGAACGTGTCCTGGAAATCTTCTTTTCGAAGCGTGTGAAGACCCTTCAGCGAACTGGATCTCTGCAACGCTTCTTCCGCTCTTAAAGCGCACGTGGCACCCGAAACACATCGAATGACTTGTGGCAGCGGCGCCGTATGTTAAACGTATGTCACGTCAAACGTCTCTGTGGCAGATTTGCCCAATTTTACCCAGAATTTGTTTAAACTCGCTGTCGGTGATGAAATCGCAGACGTGGTCAGAATATCACCAGCTGCACAGCTCCTGACGTACACAGGAAGATGTCTATTGGCACGTTGACTTATGAAAGTCGGTGCTCCCTGTGACTGTGTGAAGCCTTTATGCTGCCATTTGTCGTGTGTTACAAAACTAGTCACGATTTCTTTTATACCACTTCGTATGGGTATATATATATATATGTGTGTGTGTGTGTGTGTAGAAAGCTTCTGAGAAGAAACGCAGCATTCCAGCTGTTTTTGGGTCTTTCTCTTTTTCTCTCATTTCACCACTCATCCTCACATCTTCCTCCTTTTCAACACCTACCTTTTTCTTTTAATATTTAAAAGAGAAACATTGGATTTTTCAGGCCATGTCCAGCGGCACTCCAGTCGAACCTTTGGGCTCAGGGTTATTTTTATTTCTGCACTTTTCCTGTGAAAACAGAGCGGCTCGTCTGCCACAATGAGCGATGATGTGTTTCCTGCTAAGTGACTGGAAAATACACACCGTGTGTTAACAACCTCCTCCCTCCCTCCCTCCCTCCCTCCCTCACACACACACACACACACACACACACACACACACACACACACACACACACACACACACACACACACACAGAGGTCACTAAAACGAGTAGCAGAGAGTTTAAGGAGGAAAGCAGCTTCAGTGTTTTAATAGACCACCAAGAACTGTTTCATACACTGTTATAGTGCAACTGTATTACCCATAATGCACCTTAATGACACGTCTGATGTCAATATCTTAATTCCTCACATATAAAGGGACAATATCTATAGCACTTTTAATCCTTTATTCATGTAATAAATACATAAAAATTTTCTTTTCCTTCTTTTTGTTGTTGCTTTTTGTTTTATTAGCAGTAAGAGAGAGACGGTGAAGGGAGGGGCGTTTACAGCTGCTAGAACGTGAGCCATAACAGGAACTAAGTTGTTTCAAAGGCAGTAAACATAATTATAAATAAATAAAAAATTATTATTATTTTTTTAATATAATAATATACAATAAAACAAGTCATTGTCAGATTCCTGTGTTGTGGTCGGAGACGAGGGTGAAAAAAAACGAATGATAGAAAAACAGGGGAGGAGAAAGGGAG
Organism: Silurus lanzhouensis; assembly: GCA_039877035.1. Classification (NCBI taxonomy): domain Eukaryota; kingdom Metazoa; phylum Chordata; class Actinopteri; order Siluriformes; family Siluridae; genus Silurus; species Silurus lanzhouensis. Next base: position 375,319 of record JBCEWE010000462.1, on the reverse strand, counting down.
GAGTGTTTTCTTTTACTATACCACACACACACACACACACACACACACATGCATACATACATACATACATACACACACACACACACACACACACACACACACACACACACAGACACACGTGCACATCTCTAGGGCTTTTACTCAGAGCACGACTTCCTGTACCATACACATGCACGTGTGGACACAAAACCATAACACACACACACACACACACACACACACACACACACACACACACACACACACATACACACACACTCTATATCGGTTAGTTTCCCATGGGCCCATGCTCTTCTTGTCTCTCTGATTTAATAATTATTTTTATTATTTACATTAATAGTAATTATCATTGTAGTAATAGTCATTATATTATATTGTGTGTCTGTGTGTGACCCCAAATCTCACACATTAACACACAAACACCCAGACACACCCGCACACACATACACATACACATACATACACACACATATACACACATACACACAGGTCAAACACCCACAAGGTGGGTTTAACACTCACTAAGGTTTATCATATTTCCATAACTGTATTTAAAACCACACACACACATACACACACACACACACACACACACACACACACACACACACACTATATCGGTTAGTTTCCCATGGGTCCATGCTCTCTCTGTCTCTCTCTGTCTCTTTTCCTCTCTCTCTCACACACATTCACAGCCTGAGGGTAATTTAGGGTCTTTTACCCTCAGGGGGGTCTGAAAACTCATCCCTGGTGTCAGTGTTTTTCTCAC
>JBCEWE010000462.1:362050-369550 GCA_039877035.1 Silurus lanzhouensis | reverse complement strand
GCACTTTGCAACACTCATTGTGTGCAGTTGTGTGTGTGTGTGTGTGTGTGTGTGTGTGTGTGTGTGTGTGTGTGTGTGTGTGTGTGCGCGCCACACTCATGACTCACAGTTCAGTAGGGGCTTTTTATTCATACACTCCGTCCCCGAGTCGCCCACATGCATGACTTTTACAGAGTGCAGAGTGCAGGGTTACACAACTCACACCTGTTACACACTGAATACACACAACTCACACCTGTTACACACTGAATGCACACAACTCACACCTGTTACACACTAAATACACACAACTCACACCTGTTACACACTAAATACACACAACTCACACCTGTTACACACTAAATACACACAACTCACACCTGTTACACACTAAATACACACAACTCACACCTGTTACACACTAAATACACACAACTCACACCTGTTACACACTAAATACACACAACTCACACCTGTTACACACTGAATACACACAACTCACACCTGTTACACACTGAATACACACAACTCACACCTGTTACACACTAAATACACACAACACACACCTGTTACACTCCAAATACACACAACTCACACCTGTTACACTTTAAATACACACAACTCACACCTGTTACACTCTAAATACACACAACTCACACCTGTTACACACTGAATACACACAACTCACACCTGTTACACACTGAATACACACAACTCACACCTGTTACACACTGAATACACACAACTCACACCTGTTACACACTAAATACACACAACTCACACCTGTTACACACTGAATACACACAACTCACACCTGTTACACACTAAATACACACAACTCACACCTGTTACACACTAAAAACACACAACTCACACCTGTTACACTTTAAATACACACAACTCACACCTGTTACACACTAAATACACACAACTCACACCTGTTACACTCTAAATACACACAACTCACACCTGTTACACTCTAAATACACACAACTCACACCTGATACACACTGAATACACACAACTCACACCTGTTACACTCTAAATACACACAACTCACACCTGATACACACTGAATACACACAACTCACACCTGTTACACACTAAAAACACACAACTCACACCTGTTACACTCTAAATACACACAACTCACACCTGTTACACACTAAATACACACAACTCACACCTGTTACACTCTAAATACACACAACTCACACCTGTTACACACTAAATACACAACACTTACACACCTGATACACACTAAATACACACAACTCACACCTGTTACACACTATATACACACAACCCACACCTGTTACACACTAAATACACACAACTCACACCTGTTACACACTAAATACACAACACTTACAGACCTGTTACACACTAAATACACACAACCCACACCTGTTACACACTAAATACACACAACCCACACCTGTTACACACTAAATACACAACACTTACAGACCTGTTACACACATATACACACAACCTATACCTGTTACACACTAAATACACACAACAGTTACACACATGTTACACACTAAATACACACAGCCCACACCTGTTACACACTAAATACGCACAACAGTTATACACATGTTACACACTAAATACACACAGCCCACACCTGTTACACACTAAATACACACAGCCCACACCTGTTACACACTAAATACACAACACTTACAGACCTGTTACACAAATATACACACAACCTATACCTGTTACACACTAAATACACACAACCCACACCTGTTACACCCTGACTATACAACTCACACCTGTTACACACCAAATACCCAACACTTTCACACCTGTTACACAATAAACACACAGTACACAGTAAACACAGTGTTCACCTGTAACATGTTTAATCCTGGATAAGTGAATTGGTTTTTATATACAAAACATTCTTTCATATGTTATTATTTTACTCAATAATTCAAATTTAATTAGAAAATACTACTATTATTATTACTACTAAATAATAATGTTTCTTGTTGAACATAATTATTAGATTAGGGATGGAAGGATTCACAGCTGGTGAAGGAATTAAGAAAATGAAAAGGCATGAGTTTGAGCAGGATTTTAAAAAAAATGAAAAGAAGAAAGAGCGAGAGAGTGAGGGAGAGATTAAAGGGGTTAAAGAGGTTGAAGTGGGAAAGACAGGAAAGGGGAGGGTTTTCCTGACAAGTGGGAACAAGGTTATTGGGTTTGCACACTGTGTGTGTTTGTGTGTGTGTGTGTGTGTGTGTGTGTGTGTGTGTGTGTGTGTGTGTGTGTGTGTGTGTGTGTGTGTGTCATGAGAATTTGTCACTGACAGGAGTTCCCCCACACACACACACACACACACACACACACACACACACACACACACACACACACACACACACACACCAATGAAAGGTAATGTGCAGGCCTCACTCTGACCTCATGCTCAGCCTCGTTGTCTGTCATTTTGTCTTCAGAGTCCACTTCCTCTCTGACAGGAAGTGCACCCTGCTCTCTCAGCTGCACTTCCTACACCTCCTTCTCTCTGCACTAACTTCCTCATGTTTACATGCTGAGAGTGGGCTTCCCTAAACAAGAAAGGAAATCATGACAAAAAAAAAAACACTGGAATGTGAAAAATGTGTGTTGAGGTTCAGTCAAGGTGACGTTTGCTTTGGATTTCGCTTAAAACAACAAAAACACATCGCTTAATAAAACAGGACTGAACTTCATTATTACCAAAATAACAGGATTTCTGTTGGCTAGTTCCTTCAGGGAGTGTGTATGTGGTGTGTGTGTGGTGTGTGGGAGTGTGTGTAAGTTTGGGGGTGTGGTGGGTTTCGACAGACCCAATTATTTTTAGGTTTAGTTTTTGATCGAGCAGTGTAAACAGAACGTTTTTATCAGAATCAGTGATGAAGGGAAATGAACAGTGTGGAGTTTTTACAACAGCAGCAGCAGTGGAACACAAAACACCACCCAAATCAACCCATTCACCTGGAACACACAGGCAGTGTGTGTGTGTGTGTGTGTGTGTGTGTGTGTGTGTGTGTGTGTGTGTGTGTGTGTACGTGATTGGTGTGAGTGTGTGATGGGTGTGTGATCACATCTCAGAATTATTGATGGGTATGTGTGATTGGTGTGTGTGTGAGAGATTGATATTTGTGTGATTGGTGTGTGTGTGTGTGTGCGTGTGTGTGTGTGATTTATGGGTGTGTACGTGATTGGTGTGAGTGTGTGATGGGTGCGTGATCCTGTTTTAGTTGTGTGCTGGGGTTAAACCGGTCCTCTGTACTATTTTCATGGTTTCCATGGTAACACTATCAAGTGAGGTCCTTCACACCCTCATGGTGATGGATCTGATAGCAGGGAATCCTGTGTTTGTAACGGTGATGTTTTCCGTAAACACTCGTGTCTCTCCCAACGCTGGTTTTCTCATGGGACACTGTTGTGACACCGTCTTCTTCTTCATCATCATCATCATCATCATCAGACAGACATGATGTTTATACAGCTAACCTCCTTAGAGTTTTATTATATATTACAGTTCCTTTCTTTTTGTTTTATTAAAAAAAAAAAGTGTTTTTTGCAGAACTCGATTCGTCACAATCTGTCTCTGCACAGCCGGTTTGTGCGAGTGCAGAACGAGGGAACGGGGAAAAGCTCGTGGTGGATGCTGAACCCTGATGGAGGAAAGAGCGGTAAATCTCCACGCCGCAGAGCAGCGTCAATGGACAACAACAGCAAGTTTTCAAAGAGCCGCGGACGAGCCGCTAAGAAGAAGGTGAGAATGAGGAGCAATGCTAGTGCTAACATTAAGGCTAATGCTAATGCTAGCTTCACCAACACTTTCTGGAAAAGCACATAATAGGCTTCCATGTCTACTATAACATATGTAAATCGTAAAGGTTTATCATGCCAAAGAGTAAATATGACCATAACTTTACAATGGCCATACTGGAGTTGCTGGTAAATCCAGTATTCTGTAAGAATCTGAGGTTTTCCTGTGCTGCTTTGCCAGAAAGTGTCGCAAATGAGTTATAAACTGAGTTATAAATTCTGACTTTATAACTCACAGTTGCGAATTCATATCTCAAAATTCGGAGAAAAAAGTCGGTAACAATTAGTCGCAAGAACCTTTTTAAAAAATTTTATTCACTGGCGGAAACAAGCTTCCATAAAACCCAGTCAAGAATGAGTTGTAGAAAGTGAAGATGATGATGGTGAGAGTTTTAACAGATGAGGGGTGTGTCTTGCTCCTCATGTCTCTGCAGGTTGGTCTGGACGGCGGCTCGAACAGTCCCGGTTACTCGAAGTGGCTCGGCAGCCCGAACTCTCACAGTAACGATGATTTCGAAGCGTGGGGAAGTTTCCGGGCGCGAGCCAGCTCTGACGCGAGCACGCTGAGCGGCCGGCGATCTCCATTCCTCCCCGAGGAGGACGTTAGTGAGAGCGGAGAACTTCACCTCGGATACCAGGCCACTAAACTCACCTCCAAACTGCCCAGTCTGTCCGAAGTGACCGGATCTTTCAGCTCCAAGAACCTGATGATGGAGAACCTGTTAGATAACCTGAACCTGCTTTCGCCCAAGACCAGCGTGGACACTCCGAACGCTCAGTACAGCGCCCCCTACAGTGCTGCGCAGGACTTCCCCAAGTGGCACAACAGCATTTGTGTTAATAATATGACCATCCAGACTCTGTCCGACAGCAAGCCGCTGGGTTATAACCCCTACACAGGGCAGTTTAATTGCCCTTCTGGGCTTTTAAAGGAACTTTTGAGTAACGACGGGGAACACAGAGGAGACATTTTGCCCCCTATGGAGGCAGCAGGGCAGCAAGGAGGGAGAGTTTTGCCTCCCTATAGTGCTCAAGGGCACATGGGGCTAACAGGGAAAGCGATAAGCGCACACACACACGCTCATACACACTCACACGCTCACACACACTCACACACACACGCTCACACACACACCCCTACAGCAGTGAGTATGAACAGGTGCACCGTCATGCCTCAGGGACATCTTGGTCGTCTGGGCAACATGAAGCCGTACCCTCAACTGGTGCACATGGGGGCAGGAGGTGGTGGAGGTGGAGTGGATTCGGCACCGCCCAATTACTGCATCGTCAATGGCAACGGTTTCCACAGACGCGGTCCGGTCCTGCCGCATCATCATCACCATCATCATCATCACAACCACCTGGAGCGTTTGCCTAGCGACCTGGATGACATGGCGATCGAGCGGCTGGAGTGTGACGTGGAGAGCGTGCTGCATGACACGCTGATGGACGGAGACGCACTCGACTTCAACTTCGACCCGGCCGCCAGCCAGCAGGGCTTCACACACACTGCTGTCAAGAGCAACACACACAGCTGGGTGTCGGGATAAAAACACACACACACACACACACACACACACACACACACACACACGTGCGCACACACACACACACACACACACACGTGCACACACACACACACGCGCACACACACACACACACACACACACTGGCAGGTGTTTTAGTGTCTGGTTTATAACTTTCAAAAGTATATAATTTTTTCACCATCAAAAATAATTAAAGGAGAAGAAATATGTTAAATAATAATAATAATATAATAATAATAATAATAATAATAATAATAATAATAATATAATGATACCTGCCAGGCATGGATCTGTTGAATTTAATGATTTTTGTGGTTTGTTAATTAAATTAAATAAAAGGGTAGAGCTGATGCTGATGCTGATGATGATGCTGATGATGATGATGATGATGATGATATAATAAGGTGGAGACTGTTGTTGTTTTACCGAAACTTTTGTACGGTGATGTATATAACCTTATGTACAGAATGTATACTGTCATTTATACTGTATATACAGTGTGTGTGTGTGTGTGTGTGTGTGTGTGTGTGTGTGTGTGTGTGTGTGTGAGCTTGACTTTTCTGTCGTAATGCGCTTCAATTAGACTTTTTTAACACTTCTAATGTCTGATATTTGAAGATTTTATATTTCCTGGTGTTCTGAATATTTTTTTATTTCTAAATCTTTCTAATGTTAAACTGGACACAGGTCATGTGACCTTCCTCCCTGGACAGATATTGATGATATTATATTTGAGTAAATTCCAGGAGCTGAGACTGGAACAGAACAGTGTATGGGGTGCAGTTCAGATGGAGGATTGACACACCGGCCGTTATGGGATTCTCTACTGAATTTTCACGTTTTGGATGAAATGACATGAGCTCCTTCTGCAGGTCTGCAGGCTCACATTTAACATTTACTTTAAACGAAAATGTATATTTACTTTTTTCTATTACTGGGATTCGAACCCAGCTCCACCCATCAATGTAACGTGTGCAAACGTACAATACTGTTTTATTTTTTTATTTTTTTATGTTACCATAACGTGTCCATTTGCCTGATGTCTTGAGCATCACATTGAGTTTTTACGCTGCACCACAAACTCTGCACAGCTTTATTTCAGCTGCTGAACACTGAACAACATGATAGAGAAAACCGCATCTGAAAGTGGGCGTGAACAAACACGGCGTCCTTTATAAACTCTACTCTCGCTCTTATTATCACGAGCGAGATTCCAGATCGTCAGCATGGCGGCTTTTCCTCTGTCATCGGACACCCAAATGCATAAAACCAACGTGGAGTGGAGGAGGAGAGGTAAAAAATGACAGGATGAAATAATTGCTTGATGTGTTTTTTTCCCCTCCCACAATTTTACAGTGACGTCATAATGACATTTCAAGGAAAATGGCACCTGAAAAAAATGTGTATTAGTAGAGATTCTGAACAATTTTGTCCTTAACTCGAATAAATGATGAATTTCAAATCATTTTCATTTTAACCTCACTGAAGATGAACTGCTGCAGCTGGACATTTGTCCTTACAAACATCTGCAGTCCCTGTAATGTAAATCTTTATACACACACACACTGTACTTTCTTTATCAAACCTCTTTCTAAGCAGAAAGTATGATTTATTTTCACAGTTTATTATAAAACACTGGGAGATTTTTTTCTCTTTTTGTTCATCTATTTATTTCTGACCAAAGAAGGAGCGTTTGTTGGCACTGAGACTGAGCACTGCTCTTTATTTCTCACAAATATCTTAATAATTCTTTTAGAATGTTATTGTGTTTCTGTAGATGTGCAGTAGGTGTAGTGATGATATATTACATGCCTGTTCATTTTTTTCTATCTTGTGTTCATAATTTGTGTATAAAAGTCGTGTGACGATAAATTGGATGTTTTTGAAGCGGTCAAGCTTTTTTGATGCTCTTTACTACCTGGAGTTTTTGTAAAAAAATCTGAATGTGTGTAAAAGAGACTGAAAGTGCCTGAAAGACGCAAACCTGGTGACGCAAATCCGGTAATAATTAAACGCTGAGCTGTCGTTCAACTGAGACGTTTCATTTTGTAAAACCCTGAGCACTTAAAACATCTCATGACAATAAACTCTGCATTTTCACAAATTTGCTTGTGTGTGTGTGTGTGTGTGTGTGTGT
>JBCEWE010000462.1:344550-357050 GCA_039877035.1 Silurus lanzhouensis | reverse complement strand
GGTGACATCAAGAGTTTGATCATAAATCTTTCAACAGTACAGAACACTGGAGAGTGAGAACTAACATGATTACTGGAGTATAAGATTATAAGTGATGTTCTTTCTGCAGTCTTATACAGTCTATATGGTTAGTAGCTCCGAGTTTTATGAGCTCAACATTTGTGATCACCACAGATCCAGCATCAGCTTCTCCATGCCAGAGCCTTTAACACTCCAGGAGGTCCAATGCCAAACTCCACACATGTAGCGGGATCCAAATGGCACTGGTACGTCTCTAGATGGTTCGGGATGTTTGTGAGTTCGGCATCTACTTCTTCAAAGGTCCGTAATCATCAAGATGGTGGGAGGTGACTGGAGCAGGCCAAACCTCAGGGTGTCTCGGGATGGGGAGAGAAAGAGAAGCAGTGGAGAGGAATTAGCGTAGCTGCTGTTCATGATATTAACAGCACAAGTTGATAATGTGATGTGATCAGATGTTCTGGAGCACAAGGTTATGATGTGATGTGTGTTATGTGTAGGCTTTGCTAAAAAGATATGTTTTTAATCTACACTTAAACTGGGTGAGTGTGTCTGAGCCCCGAACACTGTCAGGAAGACTATTCCAGAGTTTAGGAGCTAAATGTGAAAATGCTCTACCACCTTCAGTGGACTTTGCTATTCTAGGAACTACTAGAAGCCCAGAGTTTTGAGATCTCAGGGAGCGTGACGGATTGTAGCGAGTTAAAAGACTGGAGAGATACATGGGAGCCAAACCATTTAGTGCTTTATAAGTGAGTAGCAGTAGTCTGTAGTCTATTCGAAACTTAACAGGAAGCCAGTGTAGGGACGATAAGATCGGGGTTATGTGATCATATTTTCTTGACCTTGTAAGAACTCTGGCTGCTGCATTCTGGACTAACTGAAGCTTGTTTATTAATGACGCAGGACATCCACCTAGTAACGCATTACAGTAGTCTATTCTGGAGGTCATAAACGCATGGACGAGCTTCTCTGCATCGGATATGGACATGTTTCTTAACTTAGAAATATTTATAAGGTGAAAGAAGCTGTTTTTGTAACTTGGTTGATATGATATTTGAAAGACAAGTTGCTGTCTAAAATAACTCCCAGGTCTCCCAGGAACCACTACATAACCACCAGGAACTGTTATCAAACCATCAGGAACCAGTACAGATCCATCAGGAACCAGTAAAGAACCATTAGGAATCATTACTGAAACATCTTGAACTAGTGCAGCACAATTAGGAACCAATGCAGAGCTATTAGCAACCGTAACAGAACCATCAGGAACAATTAGTGAAAAATCAATAATCATTACAAAACCATCAGAAACAATAAAAAAATAATCTTGCACCAGTATAGAACCATCAAGAACCAGTAGAGAACCATTAGGAACCACTAAATAACCAGCATGCACCCGTACAGAAAAATCAGGAACCAGTACAGGAGCAGAATAATGGTAATAATAATTGATGAAGATCTGTCTGCAGTGCTCTGGTCACAGACGGTCACTTCACAGTGGTGTGTAAACAGTAGTTGCGGGGGAACGTGTTAAATTGTCCAAACGTGTATTTTATTTTTATTCATTCCAAATGGTTGCATAAGGACAATATTGAAAAGACAGACTGAACTCAGGAGGCATATTACACAAAGCTTAAAATAAAATACTGCGGTACGATACGATATGTAACGGTACAATAAGTTACGATACGATACGATGTGATACGAATCGATACAATATGGTACAATACGATACGATACAATACGCTACGTGACAGTACGATTAGTTACGATACGATACGATGCGACACAAATCGATACGATACGATACGTTATGATGCGATGCGATACGAACCGTTACGTTATGGTATGATGCAACACAATACGATACGATACTATACGTTACGATACGATACGATACGATACGATACGTTACGTTACGATACGATACGATACGATACGATACGTTACGATACGATACGATACGTTACGATACGAAACGATACGTTACGATACGATACGATACGTTACGATACGATACGATCGATACGATACGTTATTATATGAACAATACGATACGTTACGATACGATACGATACGATACGATACGATACGATACGATACGTTACGATACGATACGTTACGATATGATTCGATACGAACCGTTACGTTATGGTATGATGCAACACAAAACGATACGATACGATACGTTACGATACGATACGTTACGATACGATACGTTACGATATGATACGATACGTTACGATACGATACGTTATGATGCGATGCGATACGAACCGTTACGTTATGCTATGATGCAACACGATACGATACGATACGATACGATACGATACGATACGATACGTTATGATGCGATGCGATACGAACCGTTACGTTATGGTATGATGCAACACGATACGATACGTTACGATACGATACGATACGATACGATACGATACGTTACGATACGTTACGATACGATACGATACGATACGATACGATACGATAGATTTATCTGCCTTCTTTTTCTTATTATATTTTTCTTTAAATTTTGTTATTATATTTATATTTTTATTCTCCTTTTTACCCTATTTTATTCCCTCATGCCGGACCGTCGTCAAAAGCATTTCACTGCATGTCGTACCCTGTATGTATGTGTATGTGACAAATAAAATTTGATTTGATTTGATACGTTACGATACGATACGATACGATACGATACGATACGATACGTTACGATACGTTACGATACGTTACGTTACGTTACGATACGATACGATACGATACGATACGTTACGTTACGTTACGATACGATACGATACTTTACGATACGAATACGTTAGGGTGTGATATGAATGGATACTTTTGGTAAGATACGATAGGATAGGATAGAATATGATAGAATATGATACGGTACCGGTCTACCTCCATTAAACAAAAACCACTAGAAACAACACTTCCAGGGTTTACAGGGTTTTCCCAACTTAAAAATTTCCGAAATGACGTGATGCATAGCAACAGTTGCTAAGCAGTGATCGGTTGGATGATAAAAAAGAGGTGGGGCATCTGTAATGCCTATTTAACAGTGACTTAATCGCAATAGCTTTGTTATAAATTATATTAATAATATAACTACATAAGTTAGATATTGGACTGATGAGAAAGTTGTGAGTTACATTTATTTGGCAGTTGGCACACGCCCTAAGCCAGAGCAACTATGTGGTTAAGGGCCATGCTCAGGGGCCCAGGGTTGTCAGATTAGTGTGGCTGGGATTTGAACTCATATCCATAGTCCAATGTCTTAACCACTAAGCGACCATCTCTTCAGCCCCACCAAGATACCAGTGATGGGTTTTTAAGCATCACCTGCTCAGGTGTTTTGGTGTCTGCCAAATGACGTAAATGTAAATGTAAAACTACAAAGCAATTCACGTGTGTCACTGAGGAACTCCTGAAGGTTCTTCTGCAGTGTTTATTCTGAATGAGAACACTTCAGGAGCACTGAGAGTGTAAAAGTGTGTCTCGGACTGTGGCTTTGCCCATTTTATTAGATTTAAAATTAAAGAAAAAAAGTAATATGCAAATGTGCACAATAGTAATAGCGTTGCTTTTCAAGCACCACAAACGAGAAGCTTTCAGGTTGCAGTAGCGCCGAGTGAACTTTAACTCTATAACTTTTAATCACGGTGTTAATGAGTCAGAGGAACCTCCTACACGCAACGTCTCCCGCTGGACGTGTTAAACCCTGGAGGACGGCGAACAATAGGGACCAAAAAAAGTCATGAAAACAGCGAAAAGCCAGAAAATCCTCTCATTCTCCCACACACGGAGGTGTAGAAAGGACAGCTGGACACACTTAATTTATATATTTCCCTTTTTCACATGCTAAAGACAAAAATGTGTTGCTCGTTTTTAAAAGTTTTTTAAAGAAAAAGAAAAACCAGGAATTGAAAAGAAGGATCTTTTCGATCAAAGTAAAATGAATGTATAAAGCTGGAGGAGAGAAAAGAGACTGGATTTATATTTATATGATCTTTTTTCAGCTTGATATAAAATGCATTTTTAAAAATCTTTTCCTATTTATAAAGGTGCTTTTCAGTGCAGTCGGAGTAAAAGCCTGGTGACGTGGAGCAGCTCGGCTTCTCAACTCATTCAATCGTCCAACCTGAAAAGAAATCTCACTTTAATTTATGTTCAGGATGTGAGCAGTAACAGCTCAAGACTCTCTCACTCTCTCGCTCAAAAACGCTGTATCACCAAAAGTTTATGGAGACCTGAGCATTAAATGCTTCTTTTTGAACATTCCATTTTAATCTCCATTCACTCTTATAAGAAGCTCCATTCTTCTGGGAAGAAGAACTTGATTTGGTGAAGATTTGTGAAGATTCATCAGCTACGAGGGTGTCAGTAAAGTCAGGTTCTGAGGTGAGAAGGTGAGGAAGTTCCTTTGGTCAGTCAGTGTTCACATTCATCCCAAAGCTGTTCAATAGGGTTGGAGCTCTATAGCTGGAGATCTTCCACTCCAACCCCTGAAAAGCAGGTCTTCATGGAGCAGGTTTGGGAAATTTTATTTCTTTGCTTCTGCAGCCAAACTTGTCGTATACAATCGTGTGCCTCCAACTTTGTGCTGACATTTTGGAGAAGAAACACTTAAGGTCATATAGTGTGTGTACAGCTTTCTGACTTTATACAAATAAGTGCCTTGTAAGCAAAAAAACCTTCTATAAACTAATCCTAATTGCCTAATAATAGTCTAATAATAATAATAATAATAATAATAATAGGTAGAGTTGCGTCCTGTCCTGCTGTGGGATGTAAAATAGCCGCCAGATGTGCGTAATTTATCCTGTTTATTTGATGTATTTATTAGAGGTGAAACCGTACACAAACTTCACTGTTCAGTAAAAATGCAAAACATAAAATTACTTGTCATTTTTAATTAAAGCAGTTTATTATGATTAACATTTGTCAACATCAACAGTTTACATTTTTAAAACATTTTAAATAAAATGCAATACACATTTTTTATTATTAATATTGTCTAAATTGAATAATGATTTAATTTGGCACAAATTTAAATGATTAAATAAAACAATTTATTAAATAGTTTGCATTTGTGTGCCGTGTGTGTGCGTGTGTGTGTGTGTGTGTGTGTGTGGTGTGTGTGTGTGTGTGTGTGTGTGTGTGCGTGCGTTTGTGTGTGTGTGTGTGCGTGCCTGCGTGTGTGTGTTTTACATTTAATATTTAATTTTCTAAATATATGATCTACTCAAATGTTCTATTCTATTTTTCTCTACTGTTCTGTTCTATCGTCATATTTTATTAAAAGTCTTCATTCCATCCATCCTTCATCCATTCACTCCTTCTCCTTTTAAGAGAAGTTCTTGAGACACTTCCTGGTAGCGCTGGTGAATTCTTTAGTGTTTTCATGCATGTGCAAAACAAATCTTATTTCCGGTACGAAGCGAGTAGCCACAGCGACACTGCGCTAACTCGGGACTGCATTTGGAAACATTTTGGTACGAATATGTGTGCGGTTACACCCTAATATACAGTGTGTGTGTGTGTGTGTGTGTGTGTGTGTGTGTGTGTGTGTGTGTGTGTGTGTGTATATACAGTATATATATATATATATAAGAAAAGTGTGCTATAATTCCTTCCAACAGAGTTTTAGGCTGATGGTAGCCTAAATTTGCAACCTAGAAAAATAATGCTGATTTATATTCATTGATAAAGAGTAAAGCACTTTTGTATGTCACTCTGGATAAAGGCGTCTTCCAAATGCCATAACATCTTCTCTCCTGTTCTTCTTCTTACAGAAGATCTTCTGTTAGTGGTGAAAATGTCCTATTTGGACTCCTTTCAGTCACTGTGGGTTTTTGCCTTTTGCAGAGTTGCATAGAAACTAAAGGAACATGCATGTGTCTCAAAAACCATAAAAGTCTTGGTGTTTCCACACTTTCCACAGAGAAATAAGGTACAATTTCCCCATGGGATCAATAGAGTATTCTGATTCTGATGATTCTGATGAAATGTAAATGTAATAGAGAAGCTGGTGAGACACCGGATCATTTCTGATTGTATACAGAACATAAATGCTTTTTATCAAGTGTAAGATGTGTGAAATGAGGCGTGTCCCATCCAGCATTGAGGAATAATTGTTTGCTGTCAGATGCTGTAGAGATACAGATCTCATGCTCCACTTGCTGTAAGAGATATGACGCTTTAATCACTTCATCATCTTCAGGATAAACTTTATTCACATCCTCGACAAACCTGAATGAGACACGAGAGTCTGAGAGAGAAAAACCTCGTCTCACAGCAGCTGCATCATCACTCGCTTCCAGGCACAAAGCTTTAACCTGAAGTGTGAAACGAGGGAGCAGCGCTCATCTTCAGCGCACTTCCACTTCACTTCACTCACGCTCCATTCCCATGCTAGCCAGCGGCAACACAGAGAGCGAAGGAGTGAGAGGGAACTTCTCCCAGGGAATTCGAAATGAGATGATCAGAATAATAACAATTATAATTGGGAGAGTTGCGTCCTGCTCTGGGATGTAAAATGGCTGCCGGAGCCTCAGCTGTGTGTCGCTGCTTAATTACTGCACTTTAGGCCTGGATGAGGCCCTTGTGAGCAGGAGGTGGAGGTGTGGAGCACTCAGTGTGCTTGGGCAAGCCCGGACAGGTGATCAGAACCCGGGCGTAGGTGCTGAGGAGCTCTCCTCCATCTCTGGGGGACGAGACGCCGTGATTGGTGTTGATGAGCAGTAAAAGAGAGAGGAGGAGCAGTGAGGAGAAATATTTCTTAAAATGAATGAAGGAATATGGTGTAATACATTTTATATACATTAAATTTATTTTTTTATAGAAACTTTTATTAATAAACTGTCAGTGTGGCTTTAATACCAATAACACAATGTTTATTATCTGAAGTGAGAAAGATCATGTTCTAATTCTGGGTCAAATATATTGAAATTCTGGTGAAAAGTTTGTCTCTTACGGGTTTTGAGAGACACATAAATGTTCCTTTTGTTTATATGCAACAAACTCAAACAAATCTAGAAATGTCCAGATGTTCCACTTTATTTTCAGTGAAAATTCTCCTTTAGCATGAAGAACAGCTTTACACATGTTTAACATCTGGAAACTTAATTTCTCCAAACATTCAGCTGAAATACTTTTCTGTGCCTCTTATAAACTCACCAAAGATGTTCTTATTCATCCCAGCAGTTCAGTAGGATTGAGGTGGAGTGTCTGGGCAGGTTGTTCCATGATAGTTATCATTTCAGACGTCTGTTTGCTCTCTAAACAACACGTACAGAACTCAGACGTGCGCGTCGGCTCATCGTCTTGTTGTACAGTGAAGTCGCTTCCAATGAGCCGCAGCCCAGACGCATGATCTTCTCTCCTGTTCTCCATCTTACACAAGTTCTTCTGGTAGAGACACAAATTTCCTATTTGGACTCCACAGAACTTCCTTCTGCTCAATCACTGTCCAATTGTGTGTTTTTAGCTTTGTGTGTTTGTTGCGTAGAAATTAAAGGAACATCCAGGTGTGTAAAAAAAACAAAATCCTTGATGTTTCCACACTTTTCACAGAGATATTGCTATAAAAGCTACAGATATAAAAGATTGTCTGAAGGTTCTGTTTGTACACACAGTAAAGCTCAACAAACATTTTAAATAATCTTACAATTAACTTATTGAAAAGTTCCTACGAATCTGCATTGTCTACGAAAGACAATGAATTTTATAAAATGTTCCAAAACGTCTAAAGAACATATAACACTGTAACAAACTTTAAATAATGTGTTACAAATGTTTTAACAAATTAAACACACACAGAAAAGTTGAAACTAAAATTTAAAAGGTTGTAAAAAAATGTTTTTTTTTTATTCTATTAAAAAGTTAAAAAGATTCGTTACACCATTGTTACAAGTTCGGTTACAGAACTTTAAATGACAGGGCTTCAAAAAAACGTTATAAAAGAGCTTTCAATTATAAACTGATAAAAGTACAGCGTAAAAAAAAGGCCTCTGAACCTTTAGATAAATTTCGTGTCCTGTGAGTGAATGAGCATCGGAGGAGAAAAGGAAAAGTGTAAGTCCCCGTTTCTTCTTTTCTGCTCTTAAACACATCTGCCTTTAATAACGAGCCATTTTCAGCAAAATGGAGCGCTACACACTTCTCCTGCTCTTTATTACGAAAAAAAAATAGTTAAAAGAAGTCCTACAGGAGCATCAGATGCTCTTATTATTCCTAACTGACGTGTCCTAATTATAATAATGCAGATCTGCAGAACATTAGAGGAGCATTTTCTCCTGAAAGGCGTCGCTGCTGCGTGCAGAGAGACTGCATTAGTGCTCTGGGCATCGGTGAGGAGGTGGGCGGATGTGATGGAGCACTTCAGATGTTGGTGATCTGATCATTTCTCAGGTTCGTCTCTCTCTCTCTCTCTCTCTCTCTCTTTCTCTCTCGTGTCCATGACGAGAACAAAATGCACAGCGGCCTCGAGCTCACGATCCGGCGCAGAGTGAATTAAAGGGACGTTCCCACCTAATGGAACAGCGGATAATTGCTCCATCTGATACAAAGAGAGAAACCTGAGGGATAAGAGGGTGTCATTGAACATGTGAAAGGGAATAAAAGCGCTAATCACGAGGTCCTTCTTTTTTTTTCTCAGAGCATTAGTGAAAGGTCGATCTTAATTAGCCTGCTACTTTTAGCCGTCGCTCGATCTTCTCTCCGTCACACCGGGATTGTGTCTTTATGAAAAGGGAGCTGATTTGATTTGAATTAAAGTCCATCAGAGAGGAAAAAAAAGCATAATGACCTATGCAATTGTGTTGCATTATGGGTAATATTCTCCTATAACTGCGAGGAAGAAAAGTTGTTTATGAGACGATGATGAAGAATATTGGATTACAGACGCCGGAGTTCAAACTTTCTATTTTATTATTATTATTATTATTATTATTATTATTATTATTATTATTATTATTATTATTATACCTTTGATGTGGTAGCTACTGAACAAACCCAACAGCTAGATTCTGTCCAGTGTGAGTGCCAAAACTTTGGTTCATGACCAAGAAAAATCCTTCAGTATTTATTGTGGAAAATCATATTATCATGTGTAATTATAACTGACTGTTTATGTTACTTTACACAGGACTACACCTACCATCAGCCCCTGCATGTCACATGACCTCATCACATGTCACTCATCGTTCTTTAATTAACACAGGTATTTAAAGCTCACCTCACACCTCACACCTCACCTCGTGTTTGAGTTTTTGATTTTTTATGTGAACCTGATAAACGAATTCATCAATACCCAAAAGAAATGATATCGATTATTAGCATTCCTGTATTGTTGTCACATTGCTAGCATGGATGCTAATTAACTGTGTTTAATGTGATTGCTAATTAATTGTATGCTAAATACTCAATCATGTTGTTAGTTACAGTGGAAAATTGCAGCAAAGTTTTACAAGAAGCAATAATTTATTTTAAATAAATCAATAAAAATGTAATAAATATTGCCTGAACTCGTGAAAAATAATTTATTATAAAAAAAAAAAGGGATTATGTACAGGCAAACGGTCTCCATAGCAACTTCAGTTGTTCCCTTTTGGAAAGCTAGTGTATCGTGTCATTTCTCCGGATCTCCCTCTGGTCCTCGGTGTGTTTAGAGTTTAATCTGGTCCAGCAGAAACGCTGCTTCGTTTTAACTCTCCAGGAAATCGTGTCTGATCGGTGACGCAAAGCAAACGATCACGGGTCCGAGTGATTGGATTACGGCCAGTCTAATCCGGTTACGGTTGTAATGCATTTCTTCATTAAAGCTCGGCCTCGGCAGATTCTCCCTCCATCACCGGCTCAACGATTAACCGCAGTTTAATCGCAGTTCAGCGCCGTGAACGTTTCAGCTGTCAAACGGAGGGAAAAACACACTCAGAGCTCCAGAGTTACTACTACAGCCAAACTCATGCTTTTCCTCCCATATCACAACAATTCATTAAACAATCACACCTCATACTTTCTAACCAAAGAAGTGTAACGACTGTGACAACGCAATGACACTGGAGACTCCTTCCTTTAATCGCACCAAAAATATCGCCGTATAAACAATTTCACAATTTTGTTTGATTGTTGATTTTGTGTATCATCCACTGTACAAGTCACTGTGAATGAGCTGTTATTATAGAAAACATATCGTATTATTAGTAGTATTATAGAGTATATACCATATCATTTAACAACTAAACTAAATTAACTAAATATAACTAAATTCAACTAAATTGCATGTAACCACACTACATTTATACATTTTTATTCATTAATATTTCATAAATTTAACTGTATAAACAATTACACAAATTTTCCACCAAACAAATACGTCAATGAGCTGTTACTATAGAAACCATATCATAGAGTTACACATCTAATGCCAGAGCAGCTCTAATTAATCAACAGATTCTAATCTGATCAATCAGAATAAAAAAACCAAATAAGATCTTGTTAAAAATTCAAATTCAATCAACACCATGACAAACTCTAACCCCGCCCCCTAACCTACACCCCAACCTTCAGAAACCTGTACCTAACCCGTGTATCAGCTGATCTTCAGCAGTGCAACTGATGTCTCTGTGCTGCTCTGAGATTCAGATATAAATCGAGACATATTTTCTCCAAAGCTGCCAGACTTCAGTGACTTTTGAGCGCTTTGTGAGGAAAAAAGCGTTTCACACGTTATCTGTGCTAATTAACACCACGTTGCTCATATTCGAGTCAGACGGGAGTCATCGCCGGCCATCTGTGGAGACGTGGCTCTCTGTCCAACTTCTGTTCTTCCACCAGGTGGAACGTCTCCTTCTGTCCCTCTCGTATTTTAATAACATTTATTTATATAATTATTTCAAAAACGTACAATACCCATGTAGAAAAGTGTTAGATACCAGAGATGACTTTGGAGCTGATTGTGTGAAGATGAAGATAATTTCAATGCTGTTACTTGTTCACTACACTCTTTGAGGAAAAGGTTCTTCATGGGTTCCTGGGATAATTAAAAGCTGTTTCCAAAAACAAACAGATGCCTGGATTGTTTTCTCATCCACATCATCTCTTGTGGTGTTTTGTTTTTTGTTCTCTCATAGCTTTAGTGGGAGAGACCTCAGTGTCTTCTCCTGTACTGTTTTTGACTTCAGGACCCTTTCTGTTCTATGGTTCTACATAGAACCATTAAGGGTTCCTCCAGATGAACAACCGAAGAGCCTTTGAGAGTGCACCTGAAAAAGCTCCAGTGGCCAAATCTGCAGTCAGCTCCAAAATGATACGCACTTGTCTAGAACATTATAAAGCACAATTATTTAAAACACATATCAAAAATAAACTCTAAAAAAATCCTTTGGAGCAAATTATTGGAGTAAACAGATTAAAACCCATTCATCAGCCATTTTTTTCTTTTTGAAGATATTCCAAAGTGATTCAGTGTAAAAGAGACGGAACTTTATGTCACAAGCCTTTAATGGAAATAAGAAATCTGCAACCAAGAAGCTTCTGGAACTTCTGTTCATCTCTTCATAAGAAACTTTCATCAAATATTAGTTGTAAGAATTTTACTGCATGTTATTTATTTCCATAAAGGGTGCCATTAATTCTGTCTGGATCATTTCCGTTCAATTTCATCTCTTTGGGTTGAAAATTTAAGCGCCCCTCTGTGATGTTCCCCTTGGCCCAACTCGTCTCTGGTGGTCTGAGTGTGAAGATGATGATGATGATGATAAATTCTTCTGATTTAATGAATTGCTGAAGATTATAAGTGAAGATTACAGAGATACAGGACAGACAGAAAACACCAGTGTGTGTGTGTGTGTGTGTGTGTGTGTGTGTGTGTGTGTGTGTGTGTGTGTGTGTGTGCATGTGTGTGTGTGTTTGTTTGTGTGTGTGTGTGCATGTGTGTGTTCTTGTAAGTTCTTGTATGTTTTTACGAATTATTTCTGCATTAAACTCTAACCAAGATAGGAACTGAAGAAACATCTGAGCACACTTACCCTAAGAACGCTCAGAGAACTCATTCAAGCTGATTGCTAGGATTCTGTCACTTCATAACGTTGTGGACACCTGACCATGAGATGCCATGTGCTTCTAACTGAACCTCTTATTCTACATTTATTCTACATGTTTCTGTTATAATACCCTCCACTCTACTGGGAATATGTTCTCCAAGATTTTGTGTGAGATTTGTGCAGATTCATTCAGTCACAAGCGTGGTACTGGTGTACGTGAGGTGAGGAGCCCTGGGTTGCAGGATGGATTCTGGGGTTATAATTTGATAATAAAATCAGTCTTAAAAATAGTACTGATATACAAAACAAATTCAGAACAAAATGTCAAGTGACAGATGTGACATCTCCTTCGCCTGTTCTTTTGAACTTATTTGGTTAAAAGTAGTTCCAGTTTACTTTGGAGTTTTGTAGTTTCCATGTACCATCATT
>JBCEWE010000462.1:332050-337050 GCA_039877035.1 Silurus lanzhouensis | reverse complement strand
GTTCTGCAGGACGTCTCTGTACACGTACAGAAATTTATCTGTGTGACATTTACACTGAATTATAAGTCATTAATACTCTGGTTGTGTTTTTTAATTCTGATGAAAACAGAGGCTTGGAGCAACCTGGTTCTCTTTCATGTGCTTCTGTGGGGGTTTAGTCACATTCGAGTCTTCTGTGGGCGACATTTGGAAAAAAGATTCATTTCAATGGTAAGGTTTTTTTTTACTTTCCTGAGATCCAGAGTGTATAAATGGATGTTGGATTTAGGTATGAGGAAGAAGATGATGATGAGAAGAAAAAGATAGAGAGAAGAAGAAGAAGGAAAAAAGAGGACATGGAAGAAGGAAATGTAGTAGAAGAGGAAGAGAAGAAAAAGGAGAAGAGATGAAGGAGAAGAAGAAAAGGAAGAGGGAGAAGAAGAAAAAGAAGACGAAGTAGAAGAGAAGAAAAAGAAGGCGAGGAAGGAGGAGAAGAAGAACGAGAAGAAAAAGAAGAAGAAAGAGACTTCTGTGTTTCTGAAATAAATCTCGCATTGCTCTGCTGATTAATGAAAGTTTATCATCTGCTGGTGAAAAGAAAGAGTTCATGTCCGTTCTTGGATACACACATCTACTCTGTGTGTGTGTGTGTGTGTGTTGTGTGTGTGTGTGTGTGTGTGTGTGTCTACAGATACACACTTACAGATACACATCTACAGATACACACCTACAGATACACACTTACAGATACACATCTACAGATACACACCTACAGATACACACTTACAGATACACATCTACAGATACACACCTACAGATACACACTTACAGATACACATCTACAGATACACACCTACAGATACACACTTACAGATACACATCTACAGATACACACCTACAGATACACACTTACAGATACACATCTACAGATACACACCTACAGATACACACTTACAGATACACATCTACAGATACACACCTACA
This sequence comes from Silurus lanzhouensis, assembly GCA_039877035.1. Lineage (NCBI taxonomy): Eukaryota > Metazoa > Chordata > Actinopteri > Siluriformes > Siluridae > Silurus > Silurus lanzhouensis. Next base: position 336,087 of record JBCEWE010000462.1, on the reverse strand, counting down.
GATACACACTTACAGATACACATCTACAGATACACACCTACAGATACACACTTACAGATACACATCTACAGATACACACCTACAGATACACACTTACAGATACACATCTACAGATACACACCTACAGATACACACTTACAGATACACATCTACAGATACACACTTACAGATACACATCTACAGATACACATCTACAGATACACACTCTAACAGACACACATCTACAGACACACATCTACAGATACACATCTACAGATACACATCTACAGATACACATCTACAGATACACACTTACAGACACACATCTACAGACACACATCTACAGATACACATCTACAGATACACATCTACAGATACACATCTACAGATACACACTTACAGACACACATCTACAGATACACATCTACAGACACACATCTACAGATACACATCTACAGATACACACTTACAGACACACATCTACAGATACACACTTACAGACACACATCTACAGATACACATCTACAGATACACATCTAAAACACATCTACAGATACACACTTACAGACACACATCTACATCTACAGACACTACAAAACACTACAGACACACATCTACAGATACACACTTACAGACACACATCTACAGATACACATCCTACAGACACACATCTACAGATACACACTTACAGAACACATCTACAATACACAAACAACAAAAAAAAAAAAAAAAAAAAAAAAAAAAAAAAAAAAAAAATACAGATACACACTACAGAACACATCACAGATACAACTACAAACACATCTACAGATACACATCTACAGATACACACTACAGAACACACTTAAAACAAAAAATACAAACACATTACAGATACACACTACAGATACACACTTACAGATACACACTTACAGATACACATCTACAGATACACACCTACAGATACACACCTACAGATACCACCATCTTACAGATACACACTACAGATACACACTTACAGATACACATCTACAGATACACACCTACAGATACACACTTACAGATACACATCTACAGATACACACCTTACAGATACACACTCTATACAGATACACACTTACAAACAGATACACACTCTACAGATACACATCTACAGATACACATCTACAGATACACACTTACAGATACACACTACAGATACACATCTACAGATACCACACTCTACAGATACACACTACAGATACACACCTACAGATACACATCTACAGATACACATCTACAGATACACACTTACAGATACACCTACAGATACACATCTACAGATACACACTTACAGATACACATCCTACAGATACACACTTACAGATACACATCTACAGATACACACCTACAGATACACACTACAGATAACATACGATACACATCTACAGATACCACACTTACAGATACAACATCTACAGATACACACTCTACAGATACACACTTACAGATACACATCTACAGATACACACTACAGATACATACAGATACACATCTACAGATACACACTTACAGATACACATCTACAGATACACACTTACAGATACACATCTACAGATACACACTCTACAGATACACACTCTACAGATACACATCTACAGATACACACTACAGATACACACTACAGATACACATCCTACAGAATAACACACCTACAGATACACATCTACAGATACACACTTACAGATACACATCTACAGATACACACTCTACAGATACACATCTTACAGATACACACTACAGATACACATCTACAGATACACACCTACAGATACACATCTTACAGATACACATCTACAGATACACATCTACAGATACACACTTACAGATACACATCTACAATACACATCTACAGATACACACCTACAGATACACATCTACAGATACACACCTACAGATACACATCTACAGATACACATCTACAGATACACACTTACAGATACACACTTACAGACACACATCTACAGATACACATCTACAGATACACACTTACAGATACACATCTACAGATACACACTTACAGACACACATCTACAGATACACATCTACAGATACACATCTACAGATACACACCTACAGATACACATCTACAGATACACACTTACAGATACACATCTACAGATACACACTTACAGATACACACTTACAGATACACATCTACAGATACACATCTACAGATACACACTTACAGATACACATCTACAGATACACATCTACAGATACACACCTACAGATACACATCTACAGATACACACCTACAGATACACATCTACAGATACACATCTACAGATACACATCTACAGATACACACTTACAGATACACATCTACAGATACACACCTACAGATACACATCTACAGATACACATCTACAGATACACACCTACAGATACACATCTACAGATACACACCTACAGATACACACTTACAGATACACATCTACAGATACACACTTACAGATACACACTTACAGACACACATCTACAGATACACATCTACAGATACACACCTACAGATACACATCTACAGATACACATCTACAGATACACACTTACAGATACACATCTACAGATACACACCTACAGATACACACTTACAGATACACATCTACAGATACACATCTACAGATACACACCTACAGATACACACTTACAGATACACATCTACAGATACACACCTACAGATACACACCTACAGATACACACTTACAGATACACATCTACAGATACACATCTACAGATACACACCTACAGATACACACCTACAGATACACACCTACAGATACACATCTACAGATACACACCTACAGATACACACTTACAGATACACATCTACAGATACACACTTACAGATACACATCTACAGATACACACCTACAGATACACATTTACAGATACACACCTACAGATACACATCTACAGATACACACTTACAGATACACATCTACAGATACACACCTACAGATACACACTTACAGATACACATCTACAGATACACACCTACAGATACACATCTACAGATACACACTTACAGATACACATCTACAGATACACAACTACAGATACACATCTACAGATACACAACTACAGATACACATCTACAGATACACACTTACAGATACACATCTACAGATACACACCTACAGATACACACCTACAGATACACACTTACAGATACACATCTACAGATACACATCTACAGATACACAACTACAGATACACATCTACAGATACACATCTACAGATACACACCTACAGATACACACTTACAGATACACATCTACAGATACACAACTACAGATACACACTTACAGATATACATCTACAGATACACACCTACAGATACACACTTACAGATACACAACTACAGATACACACTTACATATACACACTTACAGATACACATCTACAGATACACACCTACAGATACACAACTACAGATACACACTTACATATACACACTTACAGATACACATCTACAGATACACACCTACAGATACACACCTACAGATACACATCTACAGATACACACCTACAGATACACTACTACAGATACACATCTACAGATACACACCTACAGATACACATCTACAGATACACATCTACAGATACACACCTACAGATACACACCTACAGATACACATCTACAGATACACAACTACAGATACACACTTACAGATACACATCTACAGATACACAACTACAGATACACATCTACAGATACACACCTACAGATACACATCTACAGATACACACTTACAGATACACATCTACAGATACACACCTACAGATACACACTTACAGATACACATCTACAGATACACACCTACAGATACACAACTACAGATACACACTTACAGATACACATCTACAGATACACATCTACAGATACACACCTACAGATACACACCTACAGATACACACCTACAGATACACATCTACAGATACACAACTACAGATACACACCTACAGATACACATCTACAGATACACACTTACAGATACACATCTACAGATACACATCTACAGATACACACCTACAGA
>JBCEWE010000462.1:289550-327050 GCA_039877035.1 Silurus lanzhouensis | reverse complement strand
CCATGTGGACATCACTGTTTCCATCATTACAGCGGCACCATGTTTGAATAGCGGATCTTATTTGGGATTGTGGGTAGTGTAGTTCCTCACAGGTACTTCTGAAGTCAGATCAGTTTCAAGTATTTGTCATATGTACAAATGTCGGTGACAGTTTGTACAATTAAATGTTTAAAAAGTCAGGCTACAGGCAAACTACTGCAAATATTAGACATTAAACAATATTAAATTGTAATAGAGAAAAGAGCAGTAATGAGGCATGAGAAAGTTATAATTATTTACAAATATATATACAGTATATAGATAGATAGATAAATAGATAGATAGATAAATAGATAGATAGATATTAGGCAAAACTCATTGTCAAAATAATAATAATTATATTTCTTTAGGCAAAAAAAAAAAATCCCGGCGCGTCTACTTCCGGATTCTTGCTGTTATTTTGGTTCAAAAGCGACGGTTGAAAACGTCTCCGCCACGTGACCGCCTTTTTAAAATTCTATTGGTTAAATCGAGTGAGTCATGAACAGTTAACGACCAATCAGGATGAAGATCTCCAGCGCCAAAGTCAATTCAGTTTGAAAGCGGCGGTGTGACAGGAGGCGTGGGAGAGAACTGAGAGTTATATTACTAATATATTAATCGTTTTTAGAAGATTGTTCTCAAATATCATTTTCGTGAATCTTCAGGAGTCGAGGTAAGATGTGTGTTGTTTTTTTCCATGTATTAAATGTAATAAAAGTGAGTCTTTCACTACATGTCCTACTCTGTGTGAATGTGACAAATAACATTGTTATTTGAAATATAGTGCACTATTTTAGATGTCCAAACTTTATATGTTAATTATAAACATGAATAATTATCACAATGGTTTTAAAACCTGCACGAAAATGTGATTTAATAGAAAATAAGCACAAAAACAAACAAACAAAAAACATATTGTATAGTTTGTAGGGTAAAGCGTGGACTGCGCATGCGCCGACACTGATGTTTATACTCTGCTGTATTTTTTGTAGAGTTTTCATAATTTTGATTGTATTGTTTATTTCTTCGTTAGAAATAACAGCACAGTTGTTTGTCATGGTTTGTGTTTTTCCGACTTTTTTAAACTGTACACTAAAATATTGCCCCTCATACTGTTGTTGAATTAGACAGAATTGACCCCTGGGGCAGAAACCGCCCCAAAACAGCTGCTTTCAGCATCAGGTGGTGCCTTCACAGTGAAATGCAGAGGGATTGTGATAGACTGAAATCTCAGTTAAACCATCACGCTGTGTGTTGGACATGTGTTCAGACTGCAAACATCTCATTACTGATCCTGCATCTTTTATGATTAGCTTCAGGTGATCATCTATCAGAGGAGGAGCGAGTGAGAAACGGCAGAATGGACACGGCGGTAAAACAGGTAACAATTCAGGGAGTGACCGGTGTAAAAGTGGAACTAGACCTCAGGGAATAAGACGCCTCTGTGCAGTCTTGTGTATAAGTATTATTATAGTGACATTTTTATTTGTTCTTTACTGACATTTCAGAGTAATAAGGAAAACTCCAAACCAAAAAATACAGAATCCCGAAATGTCACGTTGAAACAGAAGCTGATGAGACCTGTGCCGCTGCAGTCCAAAAACGTCCCGAGGGAGGAACCCACAGGAGACAAGGTCAGACCTAAAACTCAGGTCAAACCGTCCAACGATCCGAATCCCACGCAGAAAAAAACGCTGAGTCAGTCTTTTCGCACCCAACAAACCCTGAGACACAAGAAACTGGTGCTGGAAACCCAAAAGCCTCCTTCATCCGTCCTTCCTAAGCCCCTCCTCCCTGGCACCTACAAAGGCAGGGTGGTCCAGTCCAAAATCGACTGCTCTAGGAAGCCTCAGAGTGAAGCAGAGAAGCGAAGAGAAGAGATCAAGCCCACAGGTCAGACTGTGTTTCCTTCCAAATCGGCCACAGTGCTGTCTGCTTCCTCGAGAGCAGGAGTTCAGGCTCGTGTGGAGAGCAGAACAAAGTCGGGGTCAGATGGACGGGTAAACATGCAGAAGACGGGACCTCAAAGACCGATACAGAGCAAAGCTCCAGCTAGGACAGCTACCGTCTCCACCAGACCACCTACCGTCTCCACCAGACCACCTACCGTCTCCACCAGACCATCTACCAAACCATCTACTGTCTCCACCAAACCCCCCACAGTCTCTAAAACCACCAAACTATCTACCATTTCCAGGAAACCAGTTACGATGTCCGCAAAACCACCACCAGTGACCTCATTTATCAAGAAGAAGGAACTATCAAAACCTGCTGCAGCTGCTAGTGAGCAAAAACCACTGAAGTCCATCACAAGCTCCATCAGCCAGTACAGAGTCTGTGTGGAATCCACCGAGGAGCGACGGTGAGTCAGAACCTTCTGTTGTGATATTCTGGATTGTGATTGGTCTCTTAAAATATTTAGGGTTTTTACTGGATTCTCCGTCTCTCTCAGGTTGAAGTTGGCAGAGTGGTTGGCGTCGAAGGGGAAAACTCTCAAAAGGCCAGCGATGACGGAAAAGTCAGCAGCTCAGACCTGCAGACCTCTGCCCAGTGCAGCTCAGCTCAGTGGTGAAGCTGAAGCTCAGCCTGAAGCAGTGAAGCCCATCAAAGCAGATCAGACCAACGTTTCTCAGAGCAAACCTGCATTCTCCAACAGCCCGAGTCATATCCTAAACACCACGCTGGACCTGCTGGATAACTCCGACTCAGAACCTGCAGAACTCGAGATCGAGATGCAATCGGTATTAAAGATTTTTTTAATTTCATTTTTTTAAATTATTATTTATTTTTTTTATTATTGTTTATTTAAATTTTAATTTATTCAAATTGTGTGTGTGTGTGTGTGTGTGTGTGTGTGTGTGTGTGTGTGTGTAGTTGGTGGTAAACCTGTGTGAGAGATTGGAGGCGATGGAAACTCCATCCTCATGCGAGAGCGGTAAATTATATTTTTATATTTATACATTAAAAAAGAAATCTATATTTGTACGACACCAATTATTGTATTCATCTTGATATTTTTTGGACCCTTTGATAAATCAACCGAATATTTTTTCTCGTTCCTGCAGCAGACATGAAGGCAGGAGGAAGCGTCGAACCTGAGGTGAAGGTAGAAGAAGATACACCTGAATATGAGATTCTGGAGGAGGAAGAACTGACTGCAGTGGAGAAGGAGAAGAAAGAGGAGGAGGATGGAGAGGAAGATAAGAACACTATCACGCTTAAAGCGGAGGAAGAGAAGAAACCGCTGGAAAGTGACGAAGAGGATGAAGAAGAGGAGAAGATGGACTACACACCTGCAGATGCGTGCGTTGTGAAGTACAGCGTGAAAACAACCCCGTTTCTCCAAAGGTGAAGTTTCAGTGTTTGTTTATTCATTTATATATTTCATCATTTCTTTAATTGATATTTTTTCATTATTTATTATACATATGGATTATATGTGTTTAATTTTAGTCGATTAATGTAGGCCACCTATTTATTTATTTATTTATATATTTATTTATTTATTTGTGCTGTATTGCAATTTATTGTATTTAATTATTAATTGAATTTCAGCCGTTCTACTTGTTTCTTTATAAATCTTTACTGAATGTAATAAATAATTCTCTTTGATCTGGATGGATGGATGGATGGTATATTTTGCTCTTCTCAGTGTGAAGAAGAGGATGGAGGGCGAGATGGTTCCCGATACTCCCGGCTCTCGCCACAAAAGTTCCATTAAAGAGCTGAAGTTCCTGACGCCGGTGCGCCGCTCGTCTCGGATCCACAGGAACTCGTCCCGTCTGCCGAACATGCTGAACGAGCACGACCCCTGCGTGTCCTCTCTGTCCGAGCTCGAGCTTCTGGACGCCGCAGACTCCAACGCCTACATCTACAGGAAGAACCCTGCGCTGCTGCAGCACCTCCCCGACCAGCGTCCCGAGCCCCAGAGCTCCCAGTGAATCACAGCTGGACTTCTTACACACATTTATACCACACTAACGTCCCCATACTGACCACTAACCTGCAGCAGAACAGAGACGATTCTGCATATGTAAATATGTGAGATTTTATTGGTCCACGTCCACCTGTAACAGAAAAGCTGGTGTTTAGAGCTGATTGAATTTGAAAAGATGGATATAAATAGCACACTAAAGATGTTTTGGATGTTCAATAACTGAATGTGTAATTACATTTATTTTAATGGTTAAATGTTTGGAAAACACAAGCCCCTGAATCTAAAACGAGTCGAGCTTTTGGATATGCAACAGTATTGAAAATCTTGTTGTGATTCTGAGTTGAGAAAGAAATGGTTTTAGTTGATTTCTAAAACATTATAACCTGTTTAACCGTATATGTGATTGTCAGGAGGATAACCAGGCAACACGATTTACTCTGGCTTCTAACTAACCTCCAAAAGTGCTGTATTAATGCTCTAAAGGTGAATCGGTACTTTATATCCTGCATTATATCATTATTACATCATTGCAGTTCGTTATACTGTAGATGCGCTTTATAATTTTTTATTTTTTTTTTATGTAAATACCACAAACGCTCATGTTACTTGGTTCCTTTACACCCAATTTCTGTCTGTTTTTCTTTCCTATATATAGACTGTGTGTGTATGTATGTTTGTATGTGTGTATATATATATATATATATATAATCACAAACACCACTAAAGCACATTGCAAATTCATCTTCGACTATTGATCTGTTTTTGCAAAGAACAGAATTAGGCACGTGGGAGGGTTTGTTGAAATAAACTGTTTTTATATATTATATATATATATATATATATATATATATATATATATATATATATATATAAATAAAATGTGCGTGTGTGTGTGTGTCTCATATCAAATAAAATAAAATAAAATATTTTATAAAAATTATTGATTAACTAATTTAGTGTCTACATTATTATTATTTCTTAGATAATAAATATAACATTTCTATCATTTTAAGATGTATGTAAAATAAATGAATAGTTTTCTACTTTATATTTCTTATATATTTATTTGCCTTTTAATTCGAACTGGACAGCCCGAGCAAACCGGAAGTCACCTGGACCAATCACGTTCCGGATCCACATCCGGGCACTTGTGCTCTAACGGCTAGTCAGTTTGTTTAAAGTTGATGTGAGTTTAATGGCTATTCAATGCATTATTAATTCTTTTAAAAGATGATTTTTTTTTCTAAACAGACGATTAAAGCGGTAGTGATATAATAAGCGGTCTAGTTTGCGTAAATTAGGCCTGCGCGCGCTCAGGGTGGTCATGGGAGGTGTAGTTTCTACGTCATAACTCCTCGTGTTCATAAACAAGTGCATTAGAGTAACGTGTTTTTTATGCAATATAATGCGTATGAAACTGTGGGATCGGTTTTATTTATTTAATTGTTATTGCTTATTATTATACTTCGTTTTTGCATTTATAAAAAAAAACTATTTGTTTGAAAAAAAAAAACTCGTTTTGTGATTGGTTGGGGAAAAAAGACCCGGGGCGAGCAAAGCATTGTGGGAAGAGGATGGTCTCCGTGTTGACTCCTCCAGGCCACACAAAGCACTAGAGTGCCGAATAAAGTCGCTAATTTCCACTGAATTAATCAAAAGGACTGGATAAAAGAAATACTCTTAATAAAATAAAAGTTTTGGTTTAAATTGTATGAAATAAAACCCAGGCGCGATGCCGAATTTCTGCGCGGCTCTGCACTGCTCCCGGATGAGCTCCCACTCCGTACTGGCGTTCTTCAGGTTTCCGCGGGATCCGGAGAGGTAAACACACACACACACACACACACACACACACACACACAGAGTCAGGTTGGAGCTGTTACTGAGTCTGCAGAGCATCTGATCTCCTCATCTCTCTCTCTCTCTCTCTCTCTCTCTCTCTCTCTCCACTCTGTCTCTTTCCCATCATCTCTCCCAGCTTCATCTCTGTATCTGCAGCTATCTACATGCCTAAGAGAGAGAGGGAGAGGTGGACAGAGAGAGAGAGGGAGAGGTGGACAGAGAGAGAGAGGGAGAGGTGGACAGAGAGAGAGAGGGAGAGGTGGACAGAGAGAGAGAGGGAGAGGTGGACAGAGAGAGAGAGGGAGACAGATAAATAGATTGAGAGATGGAGAAAAGGAGATGTATTTGCTTTGGCAACACAAATGTCCATATTTGTCCTGCCAATAAAACACCCTTAAACCTTGAGATGGAGATAGAGAGAGAGATAGAAAGAGCCAGAGATGGTCAGAGACATGGAGAGAGGTGAGATAGAAAAGATAAGACTTGTCTCTTCATGGACGATTGTATCTCTCTTACATCGATCATCACGTCCACATGTTCATCACGTCCACATGTTCATCACGTCCACATGTTCATCACGTCCACATGTTCATCACTTCCACATGTTCATCACTCTCACATGTTCATCACGTCCACATGTTCATCACGTCCACATGTTCATCACGTCCACATGTTCATCACTTCCACATGTTCATCACTCTCACATGTTCATCACTCTCACATGTTCATCACTCTCACATGTTCATCACTTCTACATGTTCATCACTCTCACATGTTCATCACTTCTACATGTTCATCACTTTTACATGTTCATCACTCTCACATGTTCATCACTCTCACATGTTCATCACGTCCACATGTTCATCACTCTCACATGTTCATCACGTCCACATGTTCATCACTTCTACATGTTCATCACTTTTACATGTTCATCACTTCCACATGTTCATCACTCTCACATGTTCATCACTTCTACATGTTCATCACTTTTACATGTTCATCACTTCCATATGTTCATCACTCTCACATGTTCATCACGTCCACATGTTCATCACTTCCACATGTTCATCACGTCCACATGTTCATCACTTCCACATGTTCATCACTCTCACATGTTCATCACTCTCACATGTTCATCACTCTCACATGTTCATCACTTCTACATGTTCATCACTCTCACATGTTCATCACTTCTACATGTTCATCACTTTTACATGTTCATCACTCTCACATGTTCATCACTCTCACATGTTCATCACTCTCACATGTTCATCACTTCCACATGTTCATCACGTCCACATGTTCATCACTTCCACATGTTCATCACTCTCACATGTTCATCACTCTCACATGTTCATCACTCTCACATGTTCATCACTTCTACATGTTCATCACTCTCACATGTTCATCACTTCTACATGTTCATCACTTTTACATGTTCATCACTCTCACATGTTCATCACTCTCACATGTTCATCACTCTCACATGTTCATCACTTTTACATGTTCATCACTTTTACATGTTCATCACTTTTACATGTTCATCACTCTCACATGTTCATCACTCTCACATGTTCATCACTTCTACATGTTCATCACTTCTACATGTTCATCACTCTCACATGTTCATCACTTCTACATGTTCATCACTTTTACATGTTCATCACTTCTACATGTTCATCACTTCTACATGTTCATCACTCTCACATGTTCATCACTTCTACATGTTCATCACTTCTACATGTTCATCACGTCCACATGTTCATCACTTCTACATGTTCATCACTTCTACATGTTCATCACTCTCACATGTTCATCACTTCTACATGTTCATCACTCTCACATGTTCATCACTCTCACATGTTCATCACTCTCACATGTTCATCACGTCCACATGTTCATCACGTCCACATGTTCATCACTCTCACATGTTCATCACTCTCACATGTTCATCACTTCCACATGTTCATCACGTCCACATGTTCATCACTTCCACATGTTCATCACTCTCACATGTTCATCACTCTCACATGTTCATCACTCTCACATGTTCATCACTTCTACATGTTCATCACTCTCACATGTTCATCACTTCTACATGTTCATCACTTTTACATGTTCATCACTCTCACATGTTCATCACTCTCACATGTTCATCACGTCCACATGTTCATCACTTTTACATGTTCATCACTTTTACATTACATGTTCATCACTCTCACATGTTCATCACTCTCACATGTTCATCACTTCTACATGTTCATCACTTCTACATGTTCATCACTCTCACATGTTCATCACTTCTACATGTTCATCACTTTTACATGTTCATCACTTCTACATGTTCATCACTTCTACATGTTCATCACTCTCACATGTTCATCACTTCTACATGTTCATCACTTCTACATGTTCATCACGTCCACATGTTCATCACTTCTACATGTTCATCACTTCTACATGTTCATCACTCTCACATGTTCATCACTTCTACATGTTCATCACTCTCACATGTTCATCACTCTCACATGTTCATCACGTCCACATGTTCATCACGTCCACATGTTCATCACTCTCACATGTTCATCACTTCTACATGTTCATCACTTCTACATGTTCATCACTTCCACATGTTCATCACTCTCACATGTTCATCACTTCTACATGTTCATCACTCTCACATGTTCATCACGTCCACATGTTCATCACGCTCACATGTTCATCACTTCTACATGTTCATCACTCTCACATGTTCATCACGTCCACATGTTCATCACGCTCACATGTTCATCACTCTCACATGTTCATCACTTCTACATGTTCATCACTTTTACATGTTCATCACTTCTACATGTTCATCACTTCCACATGTTCATCACTCTCACATGTTCATCACTTCTACATGTTCATCACTCTCACATGTTCATCACTCTCACATGTTCATCACGTCCACATGTTCATCACGTCCACATGTTCATCACTTCTACATGTTCATCACTCTCACATGTTCATCACTCTCACATGTTCATCACTTCTACATGTTCATCACTCTCACATGTTCATCACTCTCACATGTTCATCACTTCTACATGTTCATCACGTCCACATGTTCATCACTCTCACATGTTCATCACTCTCACATGTTCATCACGTCCACATGTTCATCACGTCCACATGTTCATCACTTCTACATGTTCATCACTGTCACTCCCTCACAGCATTTACTATGGAGATAGATCACTATACACACACACACACACAGGCAACAAACTGTTTAAATATTTTAATAAATAAATTATAATAAGCAGCGATTTTAAAAAAAGTGCCATCAAAATGTCTTATTTATTTATTAGTATTTTCATGAATAATTAATTATTTTTTTTAATCTTTTTTCACTTATTTACTGCTGTATTTATTTTATTTAATTATATTCGTTTTAAAATACACATGTAATGACATGTTTAGCTATGTACGGAGTGTATGTGTATGTGTGTGTGTGTGTGTGTGTGTGTGTGTGTGTGTGTGTGTGTGTGTGTAGTTTCCCACACATTTTTCTCCACGATGTTGTTCAGTCTGATCTGTTGCACCTTTTATACTATTGTTTTGTTCACAGCTAATAATATCTGTGTGTGTGTGTGTGTGTGTGTGTGTGTGTGTGTGTGTGTGTGTGTGCAGGTGTAAGAAGTGGGTGGAAAACTGCAGTCGGTCAGATCTGAGAGATAAAACACCGGAACACTTGAACAAGTACCACAGACTGTGTGCCAGACACTTCGAACCAGATCTGATTTTAAAAACTGTAAGCTGTGTGTGTGTGTGTGTGTGTGTGTGTGTGTGTGTGTGTGTGTGTGTGTGATGATTCTTTTAGGTTATTGGTGTAACAGCACATGTATTTGTAGAGTGCAGTGTCACTGTTTATTTTTTATTATTATACTCATTAATTATTATAAAAATATGGTCATTTTAGCACAGTGTCACTGTTGCTGCTCGCTGCGTACCGAAAATACCATTTATACCACAATATGGATTATTTACTGTTTTATGTCCAACTTTAAGAATTTCTTTTAAAAGGAGAAAATCCTGATAATTTTACACATCGAGGGAGTGAATGATTGAAGGATGGAAGACATTTATTAAAGTATACGGAAATAAATAGAACAGTTAAAAAGATCGTTTCTTTAGAATATTATTTTTAAACAGAGGTACGTACTGAACCGTGTGTGTGTGTGTGTGTGTGTGTGTCCTCCCAGAGCCCGTTCAGGACGGTTCTGAAGGACACAGCGATCCCCACCATCTTCGACCATCCAAACCTCAAACGGGCAAATGAACAGGTACGGGTTTTTGCGTGTGTGTGTGGTGTGTGTGTGTGTGTGTGTGTGTGGGTGACTGACGATTTCACATGAGAAGACAGAACAGCGGTGTTTGTTGATGTATTGAACATCTTGTTTTCTCCTCAGCAGGAAGAAGAAGATTGTCCACCAGAGAAACTGCAGCGAGGTGAGATTATCTCTGAGGGACAGATCCAAAGTTCTGGTTCTGATAATCATATTTTCTGTACTTTTATAGTAATTTTGGTTTTTATTCGTGTGTGTAAGTGGAGGAGAATCAGGACAAGGATAAAGAGAACGCCACCGAGAGCACCAATGGCCAAGAGACGCCCGAAGAACCGCAGGTCTTGGACAAGGACCAGGACGAGCGAGAGTACCTGCGTTCCCTGTTTGACGTTGTGGTGATGATGGGACGTCAGAACATCCCCCTGCAGGGCCACGCCGACAAAGAACCCAGGAGCAAAGCCTTCACTCCGAGCAACTTCCAGGCTCTGCTGGAGTTCCGCATCAACGCCGGCGACGAGGCTCTCCGGAGAAGGTTCGAGACCTCGCGCACCAGCTTGGAATTCTGCTCGTCCACGCAGCTGCGGCAGATCCTGGAGGTGGGCGAGAAGTGCGTTTGCAAGGAGCTCCTGTCCGAGGTGAAGGAGGCACGCTTTTTCTCTCTGGTCATGGAGAACGTCGAGGATATCGCCGGGGAGAACCGGGTTCCCACATTTGTGCGCTTTGTAGATCAAAACAACTGCCTGCGCGAGGAGTTTCTTGGATTCCTGGCGTTCGAAGGAGACGCAGAGAGCATCGCCGAAAGCCTCTGCACAGAGATATTCGAGAGGAACGGGCTGAGCATGGAGGACTGCAGGGGCCAGACGTTCTTCAGCACCGGCGTCCACTCGTCTAAAGCGAAAGCCGTCGCCGCCAAACTGAGCGAGCGCTACCCGTTAGCAGTGCTCACTCCCAGCTCTGCCCACGCCCTAAACATCTGCCTGGCCAACAGCATGGACCTGACAAGCGTGCACCTCGTCACGTCAACCCTAAACAAGATCGATGCCTTCTTCAGCAGGTCTCCTGTCCTGCTGGATCAGCTGGAGAGCGCCATTTCCATCTACTACCAGGGGAACGAGGAGAAAGCAAGCGCCCTCAAGCAGGCATGTCGGAGCGACTGGACTCATCAACACGACACCTTCGAGGTGGCCATCGACCTTCTGGAGTCTCTGCTGCTCTGCATGGACAGCATCCATGACAACGAGGAGCAGAAATGGAGTGACGAGATGGCACACAAGGCATTTGTTGTCTCCGAGGCGCTGGCAGACTTCGAGTTCGTGATGGCGTTGGTGGTCCTGAAGAACACGCTCTCCTTTTCCAGGGCTTTCGGGAAGAATCTGCAGGGGCAAACCAACGAGGTCTTCTTTGCCGCCAACAGCTTGACCGCAGTCCTACACTCGCTCAACGAGGTCCTTGAGAACATAGAGGTGTATCACGAGTTCTGGTTTGAGGAAGCGGTCAACCTTGCCGCCGCCTTGGAGATCCCTGTCAAAATCCCCCGACTGTTCTTCAGGAAGCAGCGCCCCGACGCCGGGGACGAGATCCAGCCAGAGACCTACTACAAAGTCCACCTGACGTTCCCGGTTGTCAGTCAGGTTATCAAGGAGCTGAGTGAGTTCTTCTCCGAGAACCACCTGAATGCGCTCAGATCCCTGTCCTTCGTACCGGCGATCATGGCCCAGCTGAAGTTCAACACGGAGGAGAGCAGCGCAGATGTCTACAAGAACGATCTTCCCAACCCCGAGACGCTTCCCACCGAGCTCAACTGCTGGAAGATCAAATGGAAGCACGGCACCAAGAACGTCATGGTGCCCTCCACCATCTACGAGACGCTCCAGCTGTCTGATGTCAAGTTCTTCCCCAATGTCTGTGCGCTTCTCAAGGTCCTCCAGTGCCTCCCAGTGCAGTCGCTTGCGGACGAGGGGTGCAGCGAGGCCAGGAGGCGTCTGACGGCGTACCTGAAGGACACGCCCCCCAAACACAGACACAAAAGCCTGGCGCAGTTTAGCATCAACTGCACAGTGAGGGTGGACGTAGACCTGATGGTCGAGGCGTATCTGTTGGCGTATCCTGATAAAGACACCACAGAGGAACCTGCGTGATCCACACACACACACACACACACACACACACACAGGTGCAACACGCCAGAAACCTGAATTAGCGTCATTTCATTGTTTGCTAATTCAGCGCAGTAACAGGTGTTGCTATAGGAACAAGGGCGGAGCTTGAATTATCTTAGACCATCCAATCACAACCATGATCTTAGGACATCACCACTGGGCATCGTGAAATGGGATGACCTTTCGAAAAGGGACGTCCCTTCCTTCAACCTTGTTTTTTTTTTTTTCCGATACACTTCTATTCTTCCTTCGTTTCTTTCTGTTTTTATTTCTGAGGATAAATGTATAATCAGAGCAGAAAGACAGTTGATGGCGTACTTCCTGATTGGCTGATCGAGTGTAAAAGAAGCTCCACCCACTCCGATCCAAGAAATGCAGTCACAGTGCACCTGTGCAGACACACACCTCCTGCCTCCCTTCCCCTGTTTTTACCTTTTACTATTATTTGTACATACACACAGCTGAGTGTGTGTGTGTGTGTGTGTGTGTGTGTGTGTGTGTGTGTGTGTGTGTGTGTGTGTGTGTGTGTGAGAGAGATATTGAATGTGAATTTATAATTGTCAGTGTTTTTGTTTTGTTATAATGAAGTTTTTGTTCTCAACAGCTTGTAAAAAACGCATTTTGCTTACACAATGGGGGTAAATAAATATTTTACTTTAGGCAGAATAAAGTGCGTCTGTTCGATAGCTGAGCTTCTCGATTCTGTTGTATTTCACTGCTGAGTATTTTTGCAGAACTCAGAACATCTCTCAATCTCTCTATTATCACATGATCACATGTTTATTTTTTATATTTTATTTCCCAAACTTTACTGCTTTTCTTTTATTCATCCACTTTCCATCCACATTGATTTTTTTTTAACAAGTTGAGGGCAGGTGTGAAAAACTGCTTTCAAGAACAGAAGTGTTTGTTTATTTTTTATCAAACAAAAGAAAAATCAGAATCAGATCAGTATTTGTTGTGCCCTCACTGGCCTGCAGAGCAGCACCACAGTGCTCTGTTTTCAACTTGTTTTGATTGGCGCTTGGTGGCATCACCTCAGCATGAACATACAGTCAGTTCAACAGCAAGCAGAACATTTAGAGAGGAATAAATAATGGAGGAAACTCCAGACTTGAACTCGCCACAACACCCTATTTTTTGTGTAAAGTAGTTAAAAAGGTTTTGGGCTCATGATAATTTTAATAAATACATATTAGTGTTTGACTCATTAATCGTTCTATTAATACACTGATCAGCCAGAACATCATGAGCATCTCCCAAATATTGTGTTGGTCCTCTTTTGCTATTAAATCAGTCGTGACCTGTCGATAAACATCATGAACTTCTTCAGCAGTTTGAGCTACAGGAGCTCGTCTGTTGGATCGGACCACACGGACCAGCCTTTGCTCCACACATGATCCTCGTCCCCCACGAACCTGTCGCCGGTCCACCACTGTTCCTTTCTTGGAGCACTTTTAATAGATTCTGACCACTGCAGACCAGGAACATCCCACAAGAGCTGCAGTTTTGGAGATGCTCTGACCCAGACGTCTAGACGTCACAATTTATCAAACTCACTCAAATCCTTACGCCCATTTTTCTGTTTCTAACATCAACTTTGAGGACAAAATGTTCACCTGCTGCCTAATAAATAAATCCACCCACTAACAGGAGCCATGAAGATCATCAGAGTTCTTCACTGTGTTCTTCCACTCAGTGTTATAATGTTATGGCTGTTCAGTGTAGATTTGTGTCACATAAACTAAGATTGAGTGACAAATATAATAACAGGAACATTACAGTCATAATAAATCACAGTACTTTGATTACTTAAGTACATTTGAGGACAAATACTTTTGCTCAAGTAAAAGTTTAAAGGGAAACTTTAACTGCAGGAATATTTTTCCGAGTCTCTCTCTTCTCTAATAATAATAATAATTATTATTATTATAATCATACTTATAACGTGTGTGCGCGTGAACTCTGATTTGTTTGGAGAGGCGCTCACCCCCTCCCACCCCCTCGTGCGCGCTGTTCACTTCCGCTCGGCCGCGGTGTTCACTTCCGGCTCGGATCAAGCAGCTCTGCTACAATCTCGCTGTGAGATCTCTCTCTCACACACACACACACAGACATAGAAACACACACACACACACACACACACACACTCCACAACAAGGAAACGATGCCTCGGCATTAGACGCTGCGATCGAGCGGCGCGCGCACCCTCGCCGTTGACGGTAGATGATCGAGGCGGCGCGCGGTTCCGGTAGAGTTTCTCGGCCATGATGCTCGGCGCGCTCTTGTAAGCGAACAGGAGCGCACTTTCTGTCCAAAATGCCCGACTGCTGCGCCGCAGCCGACTGCAAGCAGAGCTCCGACCAGTGCAACGTCTCCTTCTTCAGGTTCCCCCTGGACCCCGAGCGGTAAACGGATCCCACGCTTTCTTTCTTCTCCCGCCCCGGTTCTCACGAGTCCCACACAATCGGCTTCACCATTTCCGTCGCTCAGATTTCGGTTTAATTCTCCTCACAGTCCGGAATGAACCAAAGATTAGCATCCTTTTGCTAACGGGTTAGCCACCTAGCTCGCTAATTCCTCCCCGTTGATTCAATGAATGTGAGCTAGCTGGCTAATCCGTCTCTTTTGGCTCCGCTCTGTTCGGAATGTTCGATCAGCACAATTGGTTCGTGTTGGTTAATAATTGATTGTAATCATTTGCATCGACATGATTTTTTTTGTGCAGGAGTTATCAGATTTTTTTTCCTCACTTTTTTCCTCTTTTCACGACAATGCTTGCTGTCGTCCAGCGCCCCCTTCAGGCCTTCCTGCGAAATGGCGGCTTCCATTTACTGAAGTGTCAATAAATAAATCTGTTTTGCTGATTTTAAAAAACGTGGCTGTATTATGGAGACTTGTATTAAACAATCCGTAATTAAAATCAATTAGCATATATACATTTAATTATACGTATTAATAATTTTTGATGACTCATCCTGTACTAGTCTTGTGTTAATCCAATCAAATTATTTCTTGAGATGAATGCCTGTGTGTGTGTGTGTGTGTGTGTGTGTGTGTGTGTGTGTGTGTATATATGTGATATATACACACACTTTTTTTTGTTTCCATATGAAAGTGTGTGGGGTTTATGTGAGGCAATAACATGATCATGTTATTCTGCATGTTATCAGTGATTTCCTGTTTTAAAAGGAAGCATATCAACCTACAGAATCTTACAGTATCATCATGTTTTTGTGTAGCAGTTTATATGGTATATTTTACACATTCAGACATTTAATATGAATATAATAATAGTGGGGATTCCCCCCATACCCCCCCTCCCCTCTCCCTTTCATTAAGTTCTGAGAGGGCTTATGTGGGCGAGATTGTGTTGAAGACAAATATTTCAAACATCCCAGAAATATCTTTTGACCTTAGTATATATAAATGTGTGCAATTATAGGAGTTCGTTTTTAAATACACACATAGTCGAGGTCACCATTTTTTTACAGCAAAAAAATTTTTAAAGGCATTGACTTGTTTTCTGTAATTAGAATAAGAATAAATAAAAGAACAGTAATGATTTGAGTTGTGTAGTGTATATAACCTATAGATGCTTGTACTCTCTCTTACTGGGTAAAATTAATGAAATGATGATGTTTATGAATGAGTGTGTACAGGATCAGACCAAAACATTTACATTTTTGGCTGGTCCATTGGAAAAGTTTATTAACTTTGATGGATTCTTTATTAATCTTCATATCCGGCTGTTGTAATGGTTTGACTTCAGCAAAACATGGAAATGATCATCCTACAATGGGAACATTGTTGTTCTCTCCCCCTCATTGTGGTTCTGAATGATCTGCCCCAATACCAGTCAGTTTCCAGGCTGTGTACAGTCTCAGGTCAGCTTTTACCATTCTTTTCCTCTGCTGTGGAAATAACTGATCTATTTAATTCTCTCAGATGTAAACAGTGGGTGGGGAACTGTGGCAGAGCGGACCTGCAGAGTAAATCGCCCGAGTACCTCCACAGAAACTTTAAACTGTGCTCGAGACACTTCGAGGCGTCTCTGATACAGAAGGAAGTAAGTGTGCACGTTCACGTGTCCTTTTTTTTCTTCTCTCCAGGTTTTAATATTTTGCCTGTTGCATCTATGGATGTTACTAAAAATATATAAAGTCATCGTTATACTTTTTAAATGTATTTAATTATTTCTCAGAGCGAGCTGAAGACCGTTTTAAAGGATGGTGCCGTCCCCACCATATTTGACTTCACGACCAAGAAGGGTAACTCACAGCAGAACAGCGCCAGGAAGAGAAGGATACAAGTTGTACGTTCTTATTTAACCTGTTCTCTCCATTTTTTTAAATAGAAGGGCAGTAATCGCGTATTTGTGTTCCGCTGTAGCTTTAGACCTTCAGATCCATGATCTTCTTCTCATTTCTCACAGACATGCCTGTAAACCTCCAAAACCATCATTTGGAATTAAATCCAGTGAAAAGTGTGTGTTTGGGTGGTTATTAGGAGACACTGACTGCACAGCTCTTTCTTCTCCAGATAATTAGCTTATTGATGTTGCGTTTCTTAGCAGCTGCATCTGCAGATCAGTAACCAAATCAGAACAGGAACATGGCTCCATTGTTGAAGTCATTAAAGTTATTATATATATAATATAATCATTTTCAAGGTACCAAAACTTTGTGCCCTCCAGATTGGACACAATGGGTTTAATATAGTTTTTGGTATCAGAACTCACATGGGCTCTCACAGCCACCGTTATTAAAGGAACCAGTTACGGTTTCTGTTTGGATCTGGTTGTTTTTTGTATTCGTGTCCATCCGGGTTTTGTTTTAGTCACTCAGTGACTTTATTTTTTATCTTTTCAGGCTGAAACTGAACCAGTGGAAGCAAAAAAGGTGAAAGGTAAGTAATTACTGATCCAAAATGTTTCATGTCACATTTTACACACTGCAGAAGATCTAAATTCCAAATGCTCTTTTCTTCATCTCAAGATGAGTCCCAGGCGGTGGCCGTGGCACCAGATGAGACCCAAGAGTCCACGGAGAACGCTATACAAGAGGAATCGGCTCCGATCAGACCAGAAAAGGAGGATCCCGCTACGTCCAACGCTAAGGAACTCCTGAAGCTCCACTTTAAGGAGACGTTAGCGCTCACCGGCTTCAGCATTGTGAACAATGTCTCTACCGGTGCGACCAAGTCCATGGGGGGTGGAGCCGTCGGACCTCTCCCGGTCGACCCTGTTTGTGCAGAGGAGATCGACCCAAAAGACGTGCTGAGGCTCGGAGAGGACGTAATGCGTGAGGAGATCCGAAACGCCTTGCGCATGGCTCGCTTTTTTTCCATTCTTCTTCAGGACAAGGCGAACATTGAAGGCAAGGATCAGATCCCCGTGTTCATACGGTCCGTCTGCAACGACGGCTTTCCACAGAAGCACCTGCTGGGGTTCCTGCCCTGCGACGTGGACTCGGACAGCCTGTACCTCATGCTCCTGTCGGAAATCCGCAACAAATGGGGACTTCGAATGGAGCACTGTCGAGGCTTTACCTACCTGACGACGGGCGGCTTGTGTAAGAAGCTGAAAGAGTTCTCCTGTCGGATGCTCCGGGATTTCCCGCAGGTTGTCCTGGCTCCCAGCGACCCTTATGCTTTCAACTTGTGGCTGATCCGTTCCTTGCCTGTTCTTTCCGTACAGGAGGTGGTCGACACCGTAGAGGAGGTGGCCTCCATCCTCAGGCAGTCCGAGACGCTTATGAAAAAACTGCTGACGAAGATTACGGCGGCGTACAGTCACATCAAAGGAGAGGTGGATCGCGTCAAGGAGTCTTGCCAAAACAATTGGGAATACGGCACGGATGCCTTCCAGACCATGCTGGACATTCTCGAACCTCTGCTGAACAGCATCGGAGAGATGTGCACCAGCTCGTTGTCTGCGGTGGACGCGACCATTGTAGAACAGGTGCTCAAGCTCAAGGAGAAGCTCAAGAACTTCAACTTCATCATCACCCTGGTGATCCTGAAGAACACTTTGTGCTGCGTGAGCATCCTGAACCCGAGCCTGAGGGGGATCATCAGCATTAGCAGCACCTTGCAATACACTATCTCCAATGCCTTAAAGCTGCTCAATAAGCACCTCCAGGAGATCCCGATATTCCACAGGAAGTGGTTCTCCGATGCTGTAGGCAGGGCCAAAAAGCTTGGTGTCTCGGTCACTCTGCCAGCAGACACTGCTGCCAACGGTGACTCTGACAACAAAACGCAGACCTCACCAGAGGACTACTACAGGGAAACACTAAGCAAAATGGTCCTGCAATACCTCATTGACGAGGTCAAGAGAGTCCTTGGTACTGAGATGGTCCGAATCCTGAGATGGCTTTCTTTAGTGCCGTCGTACATGGCTGACCACAACTTCAGCATTCGAAAAGACAAGGTCGCAGACGCCAACCTGAACAACCTGGCTCGCCCAGACTCCTTCTACGATGAGCTCGGGTGCTGGGAGGTCAAGTGGAGGCACGCGAGCAAGCGCAGGATCCTGCCCACCGGCGTCTTCGCCACCTTAAAGATCCCCGATATCGGGTTCTACCCCAACGTCCAGAGTCTGTTAAGAGTCCTGGGTTCGATCCCCTGCATCAACGCCGACTCTGATGTGTACGTGCAGTACGACATGGTGCTGGAAAGGTACCGCTCCTACATGAAGGCCACACCGGCAGAGAAAAGACTGTGCAACATGGCGTTCGTTTACGTCAATCAGGACGTGCACTTCAATTTCGACGACATGGTGCAGTCCTACGTGGAAAGCCATCCGGACATTCTGCAGCTGCTTTGTAAGGTAAACATCTGTCGTTTGTTCATCACTGACTGTGAATGGAGCTCATTGCTCTCTTTGGGTTCAAAATTATTGGCATCCTTTTATTAAAACGATGAGTGATTATTAAGTGCCATTTTCAAACCTCAATCAAACCTCAAAAAGCACTGGGTTTGAAATTATTGGTACATTTTCAATATATTTTTTCGAGAGAATAAACGTCCTCTGTAAATAATGATTCAATCGATGGATCGTACTTGCCGAGAACCCATTAATCACCCAAAAGTTATTAAATACTGGATACTGGATTAAAACAAACAAACAAAACACACCATTTAAAATAAAACTTTTACAAAAAAAATCAAACAGCAAATGGTGTGATTGATTCGCCACTAGAGGCCGCTCTTGTGACAAGACAGGAAGCTGGAAAATATAATGGATTTTAGTCGAGAGGGAAAAAATGCGGGTAAAAAATGATGAATGAGCAAAACATTTTTTTCTTTATTCAATTTTTGTATGATTTCAAGCTTTCAATAATTTATATAGCACCTATTGTTTAATTTCTCATTACTCCTGCTGTAATGGGTGTGTTGTGTGTGTTTACAGGATGAGGTTATGGACGTTCAACCTTCAGGTAAAACAAAGCACCAAAAATAAAAACCCATGAATATTTTTGTTGTTTCAGAATGATTCCTTCATGTTAATGATTGTACTCAAGTCATGGTCGTATGTTCTATACATGTTTTCCAGCAACAGAAAATAATACAAATGATGCCTCGAAGGACGACACGGAAGAGCCGAGAGAAGTTATTTTGGACATGGAGTCGGAGAGGCCAAGACCAGCCGAGTGTTCGGGGACCGATAAAGAGGCGTTAAAGTCTGCTCTGAAAGCGGCGCTCGACGCAGCATGCAACAGCCAAAGCAGACAATTCCAGGGCGGTTCGGAGAGCGAGGTCGAATACGTGACCAAATCCGAAATGAACGAAGTTTTGAAAGTGTGTGCGGATGTGGTGCGAGAGGGGGTTCTGTCAGAAGCAGGAAATTCGTTCTTCTCGCTGTTCATTGATCGAGCGGTGAAGTTTGGCGAAACGGACTTCCTCCCGCTGTTTCTCAGGTTTGTGGACAGTTTT
Source organism: Silurus lanzhouensis (assembly GCA_039877035.1). NCBI lineage: Eukaryota > Metazoa > Chordata > Actinopteri > Siluriformes > Siluridae > Silurus > Silurus lanzhouensis. The sequence goes on along the minus strand of JBCEWE010000462.1, from coordinate 306,822 downwards.
GATGTCATGCATTTGGATCTGATGGGGTTTGTGGAAGCGGATCTGGATATCGAGTCGATGAGCGAGCGCCTTTTCGACATCGTCACCAAAGAGTGGCGTCTTGATTTCAAATACTGCAGGGGTCAGGCTTACTTGGGTTCTGGAGAAAACTCGTACAAACTCAAGGCCTTTGCGTGCAAAGTTCAGGAGAAGTACCCTCTCGCAATATGCACTCACTGTTCCTGTTACTCCTTTAACACGTGGTGGTCAAGGTCGGTTCCTGTCCCCTCCATCAGCAGAGCTTTGGATATACTTGAGAAGATAGTTTTGTTTTTCAGCACCTCACCCGAACTTGAAAAACAGCTGGATCAAGTCATAGCTGTTGGTCTGCGTGAGAGCTACGAGAAGATCCACGAGTTTCAAGGCACCTTCTGTTCCTCGTGGCAGGAGAAGCACGACTCCTATGATGTCTTCTCTCAGATATTGGAACCTCTAGTGGATTGTTTGGAGAGGTTCCAAAACAGCAGTCCACCGATGTGGAGTTTAGCAGTGATCAACCAAGCGAAGAAACTCCTCCAGCTGATCCGAGACTTTGACTTCATTGTGGCGATCGTGGCTTTAAAGAACATCTCGTCTTTCACCAGAGAACTGAGCGCAGCTCTTCAGAAAGACCATTTCAGCGCCGCGTCACAGCTCTGCCAGATCAGCGGCATCGTAGCTACGCTCAACCGACTCAAAACCAACGTAAAAGTGTTCCACCAAAACTGGTTTGATGAAGCGTGTTCCTTCGCTCAGACCTTAGGCGTGCAGGTGAAGGTGCCTGAGAGTGTCCCGTGTCCCAGAGACAACCTGCTGAAACCAGGTGCGTACTATAAGGACGCCATCAGCGTCCCTTTAGTCGACCACATCATCAACTCTGTCAAAGACCATTTCTCCGATGACCACAAAGAGGCGCTCAACTTCTTATCTCTGGTCCCATGTTCTGTAACGATGAGCTACACATTCGAAAGCCTGAAATCGAAACCTCCGTTGTACGTCGGAGACCTTCCTGATCCTGAGAACTTCTTCACAGAACTTTCCTGCTGGAAGGTGAAATGGAAAACTAAAGTGGTTTCCCCGACGATACCGGACACTATATTTCAGACTCTCCGCCTGCCACTCATGCAGTATTTCGCCAACATCAACACGTTGTTGAAGATCATGTCGGTGTTGCCGAGCACCACGCTGGAACACTGTGGAGAGGTGAAGCGCTATAAAATGTTTCAAGACTACCTGAGCAGCACGTATGCCAAGGACAGGACGCCGTGTTTGGCCGTGCTCCAGGTGGCCACAAACTTCAACAGAGATCTGGACAGGATGGTGACACAGTGTCTTAAACTCACTCCAAAAACACTGGAAGGAATCTGCCTGGTAAGAGTTCCTTTTTAGTTTATGAGGTTATATATTTATGTAACATTAATGTACTGATCACCACTTAATTATTCCATCCAGGACAAGGAGGCAAAAACTCTGCGCAATTCCGAGTCAAAAGCAGAAGGTGTGTCGGTGTTTCTCAGTTCCTTACTCTCATCTTAGTTTATTCACACTAGTTTTCTTCACTTGACCATTATTTTCTCCTGTTTTTACACCAGACAACCACAAGGACGAGGAGATGGAGGTTCAACCAGACCGAGCCCCTCAAAAACTCCCGGACTTCAACCAGTTAAAGGCAGAGGGTGTGTTTTCTTTCCCCAAGACATCATTGATATTATTATTTTCTCTTAATGATGGGGTGGAACGTACACAATCTTCACGGTTCGGTACATACTTTTGTACAGTCAGAGGAAGAAATGCAAAACATAAAAACAGCTTCTTTTTTTTTTAATTAACAGACATTATTATTATTATTATTATTATTACCATTTGTGGACTTCAAAAGTTTTCATTTTCAAAACTAAAGATAACACCTGTTTGGTTAAATAATATATAATTGTATTATAAAAATTTTATATATACAAATAAAACAGAAAAATCTAATAGAGTACACTTTTTTATAATATTAATTAAATTGGGTAATTGATTAAATAGGCACAAATTTAATTGATTAAATAAAATGTAATGAATGAAAAAATTTTATTAGTTGGACCCCATTTTGGTGTTGAGACTTTTGTAAAACGCAGAAAGTGTCTGTGATTTTGCACATGTGCAAAGCAAAACAAAAAAAACCCTTTAAAAACGCTCTACAAATCGTATTTCCAGTGTGTAGCCAAAGTGACACTGCTTTTTATACCCCTGGCATCTTCGTTGCAGTTTAATAATAATAATAATAACAACAAATCCTTGACACTGGGCTTAAAGTGTGAGTTAGAGACTAAACAAACTGTCACCTACCTAACCTGTTTGTAAGGGAACTCAAATTATAACTACGTTCCAGACGTAAAAAAAAAGGTTTGCATTTGGTACCCATGTGCACCGAACCAAAACCCTGGTCCTGAAACGGATCTCTATGAATACGTGTCGTTACACCGCTAGTTAATGCTGTTTTTTTTTTCTTCTTCATAGATAACCGCACTACTGTATTCATCAAAGTTGAAACCCAGCAAGTTCCTGAAGTTACACCTGCTGTAGTTACAGAGGGACCACAGGTGAAGCCTTTGGATGAGAACGGTCACTCAGACCAGCCTGTGGACAATCTTCAGAGGGTCTTCATGCTGGCGGGTAAACTGGCCCGGGAAAAGCGGCTCTTTGTGGACCTCCCCAAGGAAGAGCAAGAGCTCGTAATGCAAGAGCTAGATATGTGTCAGTGGGGTGAGGAGAACACAAAAGATTTCTCAGATGTGGATGTGTTGAAGGGAATTGTGAAGTCGGTGAGGGAATCGATCCTCTCCGAAATACAAGAATCTCCATTTTTTTCCATTATTATCGACAAGGCCGTGTCTGTGGATGACATGAAGTACGTTCCTGTCTTTATCCGCTTTGTGGACAGTTTCACCCCAAAAGTGGAGCTTTTAGGATTTCTGCCCATGGACACAAGTTCTGATGCAGATACCCAGGCTAAGATGCTCTCCAGCATCCTCTCGGAGGAATGGGGTCTCCAGATGGGATGCTGTCGTGGTCAGTCGTTTATGTGCACAGGTGTGGGGGGTCAAGGTCTGAGAAAGCTATCTTTAGGATTCTTGGAGAGCTTTCCCCTCGCTGTGAACACACCCAGTGAGTCCTGTGGACTCGCTTATTGGCTGGCGGTTAGCCTTCATAACGACCCGATCACAAAAGTGCTCGGCGTTGTCGAGGACCTGCTACTGTTCTTCGATCAGTCCCCAAGACTGCACGTTGAGCTTTCTCAGACAAGGGAAGGTCTCTTGAACACTCCCCGAGAAGCCCTCGCAGAAGTCCCAGAAACATGCTTGTCGAAGTGGAAAAAGACGGAAGATTTCTTTGACATTTTAGTGGACATGTTGGAGGGAGTCCTGTGCTGCCTGGACTCTGTTAGCAACAACGGCGATGGGTCTTGGAGTAACAGCATGTCGATTCATGCTCTGATGCTCTCCACAACCATTAGAGAATCCGATTTTGTCATTTCCCTCGTAATCCTGAAGAACGCCTGCGCTCCCCTGCGCAACTGCAGCACCGTGTTCCGCTGCGGCAATCCAGCTGATATCATCTGCGAGCTGGAGAAGATTCCAGTTATAATAGAAACCCTCGGGAAGATGTTGGAGAACATCGCGGTCGTGCACAATACCTGGTTCGACGAGGCAACCCAGCTTGCCACCAAAGTCACCGGTGGTCTCTCGTATCCAGACACGGTCAGCAGTTACCACTCTCCAGAGGTGGGCTACAGAGAGACGGTCAGCATTCCCGTCTTGACCGGACTAATTGAGGAAATGAAGTTGAACTTTTCAGAGTGTCACTTGAAAGCGCTCAGGGTTCTTTCTCTGCTTCCCACATGCAATCCTCTGCCCATTCTACCAGAGACCCCAGATAAGCTCTACACCATTTACCAGAGTGATCTGCCTGAACCAGACGCAGCAGAGGATGAGATAAATGCCTGGGCCACTGTTTGGCAAGAGAAGTATCAAGACAGCTCGCTGCCCACCTCGATTTCTGAGACTCTGCACCACCCTGAAGCCAGGGGGCACCCGAACGTAACTACTCTTCTGAGACTTGTTGCTGTGCTGCCTAGCATTAGCATGGAGTGTGATCTGATGAAGACCACTCTGAACTCGTTGAGGAGCTTGATTGGGAACGATTACGGCAGCGCCAGCAAGACCGACATGATGATGCTTCTGATGCACCCTCGCATGCTGCGGACTTTGGAGCAAGTGGTCGACAAATGCATGGAACTTGATGCAAAGAGCCACGTCTTTCTTTCTCCGGTGTGTATTTATACTCAGTAGGGAAGTCCTAAGAGGCCATGCATTGATATATTTTTCTTTCTTGTTGTACATGATGCTGCTTCTAGAACATGCACAGAAAAATTAAGTACTGACCACGAGGAATGTTCTGGATGCAGCAACATGGATTGCTATCCACATGTGGAGAAGATTTAGTGGTGTTCACTGTAATGCATGGCCTCTTTGAACTTTCATAGCGCAGTGAAGCACGTTTTTAAATATAACAGGGGGTTTTTATGGTTTATGTTCTGAAGATGTTCCTGATTTTTCAGGTGAAGGAGAGTCTCTCTGTTATGAAAATGGATCGCGGTGAGTAGTTTTTATTTTTGGACACATAAGTGTGAAAAGTGTAAGGAGGATAATCTTTTTTTCTTTTCCCCTCTCTAGATCTGCCAGAGGTTCCTTCAGAGGAAAGGGTTAATACCTCCAGCCCCGGGATTTCAGAGATAATAAATGGCACCGTTCCAATCATCGCACAAGACCAGCCCACAACTACGACTTATTGTGACACTGGAGGTGTGTAATGACGTAACCATGAGTTCTGAATTAAAATGTTTTGATCTTTTTCTGGTCACTATTATACGTTTCTTCTTTCTTTCCAGAAATAAGCACTTCTGCACTTAGTGGTACCACTGCAACTCCAACCGATAGTGCCATGGAAATAATTCCTTCCAATGGACAACCTGAGATACAAGAACCTTCTGTTCCTTCAACAGTTGCACATCCAAATGAAATTAGTGCACCGACAGCGAGTGCTCCTGACAACGCACCAGATGTTCCTAAGGTGGCCCGGGGTGTATCTGCAGAGCTTCAGAATGGAAATGTCGAGATTCTCAGTGAAGCAGCAGCCCAAAGTATCACCACTGAGCCTGTTTTGGCATCCAAGGATGTCACCGTTGAGCCTGAAGAACCAGATACGAAGGTCACATCGGAGGACGTCCTCACAGAATCGGAAGTGGCAGACAAGTCAGTCACCTCAGAGCCCAGCACAGAAGACCAGGGTGGCACCATGGAGGTAAACGCTGCGGCACAGGATGCCACCACAAAGCCAGAATTATCAGCTCCTAGAGATATTTTAGATGTTGAAGCATCACAGGATGTCATTCCAGAACCAGCTACAGCGGCTATGGATGTCTCCGTGGAGCATAAGGAACCTGACGAGGCAGCTCGGATTCCAAGCACAGAGCCCATCACAGCTTTGAAGAACGTCCCCAAAGAGTCCATGATGGTGGCAGAGGATGTCACGGCAGAGCTTGTTAGAAAAGACGAAGCAGCAGAACAAGGTGTCCTGATCATGTCTGAAATTGCAGCAGATGGTGGGATCAAAGAGCCAGTTGTCGACCCTGAAGATGTCACTCAGGGTCTCGCTGCCAAGGCGCCATCACCAGCGAGCCATAGTAGTACAAACCCAGTTATATTGCCCCAGGAGATTGCTGAAGAGCTTCCTGCATCTGGAGAAGACACCCAGGAAATCAGAACAGAATCTGATTTGGAAGAACAGAATGAGACCACATCACAGGCTGTAACCTCAAAGCCTGGAACATCAGCCCCAAGCATGACCATGAAGTCAGGTGGAGCACCTGAGCATACCACCGAGCCCTCAGTGACCACCCAGAATGAAGCCCCAGATCATGAAACATCGTCACCAAAGGAACCAGAAAAAACTCATAGTGTCCTCCCCACTGATGAACTTGCAACAGTCATGGAAGCGACTGTGAAACCTGGAACGTTACCTCAGGATACGACCATTGAGCCCAACACTGCTCATGGTGGCACCTCCATGACTGCAGTAGAAGCACAAGATGTTTCCAAAGCAGAAGTAGCAACAGGTAGTGATGTTACCTTGAACAACCAGTGTGTCCCTGAAGAACCAACAGCAGCAGTGCCGTGTGTTACACCTGAGCGAGAAGCCACCACAAAGATTGAGCAAGCAGCTGAAGATGTAGCCATGGACACTTCTGAAGCAAAGGAGAGTGTTGTCTTACAGCCCACAGTAGCACCCGAGGGTATCGTTCCTACAGACCCAACAACCGAGAACCTCCCAATGGAGCTTGATGTGGCATCAGAAAAAATGTCTGAAGAGCCTGCAGATAAAGTTCAGGATGTGGTGATGGAGAGCCAAGATGAATCCAAATCCATGGAGCCTTCTACAGAAATCAGGGATGTTCCCATGGATTCCAGTGAAGACCTCAAAGTAGAAACTCACGATACTGTCCTAAAGGCTGCTAACCAAGAGATTGTGGCACCTGCTCAGAATGGAACATGCGAGTCCAGACCACTTACTTCAGACGGAGATCATAAGGCAGTTACATCAACAACACCGGATACCTCAAGTGATCCAAACAGTTCCACAGCAGCTGAAGTAAAGCCAACAACTGTTCAAGATGATCTCTGTGAATCCTATGCAAAAGAGCAAGATAGCACGGATCCCTCCAAAGCATCTGGTGAAGATGCCGCTGAACCCCACAAGGGGGTCCTGTCGTTCTACAGCACCCCTGTTCAAGAGTCGTTTTTCAGAGAGATGCAAAACACAAAGTTCTTTTCTATTACATGTGAACAGCAAATAGAAATTGAAGGACATACGTACGTCCCTGTGGGGATCTGCTACCTGGAGAACTGCAAGACGCCTTGCGAGGACGTGTTGGCCTATGTCCCTCTCGACCAAGACATTGCAGTTTTTGTGGACTCTTTGACTGTGGCTCTGTCTGAGAAGTGGGGTTTGAACTTGGCCTTCTGCCGGGGTCAAAGTCTGATGACTGTAGGTGCTGCAGGTGCTCAAGTCAGAGCAGCAGGATCGATGATCTCTCAGAGATACCCGCGTTCTGTACGCACGTTTAGCTCCTCCATGTCTCTGAACACATGGCTGGCTAAGTCGTGCATCATCTCTGAGGTAGCGGACAGCTTCACATGGGTGGAGAGGATGCTCCAGTGGGTCACTGAGGACGAGGAGAAGCGGGCGGTGTTGTATAAAACGGTCGCGTCCCTGTTTCAAAGCGACGCTGCTAAGCACAGCGATCTGACTGACCGGCTGAGCAGAAACCAATGGGAGAGGAGCCATGACACTCTGGATCTTACCATTGAAATCCTGGAAGCCATCATGCTCAGTTTGAACGATATAAAGGAAAAGCATGACATCCAGGCTGAAAGAACCCAGGCTGGTGACTTCATGATCATCCTGCAGAACTTCGAGTTCATCCTGACGCTCGTGATCATGAAAAACGTCCTGAGTCCGACGAAAAGTCTAAGCCAGAGTCTCCAGGGCCAACCTCTAGATGTGTATGAAGCTGTGAACAGTTTGTCTGCAGTGCTTAGTTCACTGAGGGATATGAAGATCAACATCGACGCTCATCTTCAAAGCTGGTATCAAGAAGCAGTGGTCTTAGCTTCCAAACTACAGGTCAGTGTCGACCACACCTCACAGGAGTGTTTGATCATTTACTGTCGAGACATCATCAGCAAAGGAGCGCTCGAGCACTCGGTCTGCGAGATCAACGAGCTGTTCTCCGACGGCGCTCTGTCGGCCGTGCGCTGCATGCAGGTTGTGCCTTATGTCATATCCAAGACGGAGGGATGCTGCACGGACCCTGAGCTGTTCAAGCTGTACCAGGACGATCTCCCAGACTCCAGCTCTTTGCAGGAGGAGCTTCTGAAGTGGCGCGAAAAGTGGTTAGACGTCGATCCTTCTCAGCAAATTCTTCACGCTGGCCTTCTGGACACGCTCAATGCTACAGACGCCGAGTCGTTCCCCAACATCGAGACGCTCCTCAGGCTCCTCATGGTCTTGCCGTGTTTCAGAAAAGAGGACTTGATCAGACAGGGCAAGAAGAGTCTTGTTGAGTTTAACCAACAGAGATCTTTACTCGAGCTGTATCCTCTATAGAGCAGAAACCCGTCACCCCCTCGACTGCCCCCCCGAAAATTAGCTTTCCATTAATTAGGGTGTCGTAAACTGCTGAAGTCCTCGGTGTGTTCCTCACTGTATCCCTGGTTACAGCTGATCAAATCGGAGCATAGGTTTCAGTAGGGTTCTTCTTGTTTTTTCTCCTTTTGTTTTCTTTTTTTTTTTTTATTAGAGATTTAATTAGAACTGTACACTTTAAGTATAATCTAATTGTTTTATTATTTTGTTTTGTTGTCTTATTTTTATCTTGTGTGTGATGTGGACTAAGAAAGAGGACTGCCTACAGGGACCAATGTCTTGCCAAAAAAAAAAAAAGTGGAAAAAGGAAGAAGAAGAAGAAAAAAAACGCCCTAGACAGGGCTCTAATGCTTTTGTGCCTTTATGCAAAACCCTTACCCTGACTCTTTGGAACACAAGGACTACGTTTGTCTGCAAGAACGCTTTCAAGCCAGGCTTTTTGGAAGCTTCCCAGCATCTTCAGGAACTTTTAAGATTTTTTTTTTTTTAAATCATGTAAATCCTATAAAAAAAAAAAAATCCAGACATGTTAAATCCTGTTACTGTCATTTAGTCAAATAACCTGTGGGTTTCAGATCACCTGAATCACGTGACCACGCTCATCCCCACGGCACAAAACGCTGAAATGCTTCCTTCCATGACGTGTCAAAAACAAGTTTGGTTTGTTTGCAGTTTGACTTGGATGCATTGGTTTCTGTAAACATTTTCTCCCAAAAATCCTTCTCACGGAAAAGGATTCAAATATATATATTTGACTAAAATAAATAAAAATGATTTAAACTAAACCTCTTTTTTTTTTTTCTCTTAACTTGATTCTGATTCAAAGATTGTGACTGCAGTGTCACAAAATCTCCATAAGAGGGCAGACTCGCCTCTGAGTTGCGCAGGAAGTGTCCCATCTCCAGCGTCTCCTCGTGCTACTTTAGAATTAGTCTGTAATAATTATCATAACTGTCAGTTTGTGCTTTATTTTGGTGGATAACGTTACCAAACTAAATATTTATACGTTGTGGAGGAACCTGAGGTCCGTTCTGGTCGTTTTGCGAACTCTGCGTGTTACGTTGTCGAACGCGGCCCAGTCCATCATCATCAACTTGCGCTGTACTGTTTCAGTCTCAAATGGATCTTCTGAGATCCCGTAGTTTCACAAACTCGCAGGAAATTAACAGTTGGAGGACGTGTCTGAAAGTCAGGCAGCATTTCATTATTATGAATATTTATAATCGCTGGTAAATTCCTGTGGTGCAGTAGAATAAACACTTTGGGGCGCACCAATGGGGGGAAAATAGGGTTTAGTGTCTGTTCGCATCCCATCACTTATTTTTCCGTACCCGCATTGTGTGTGTGTGTGTGTGTGTGTGTGTGTGTGTGTGTGTGTGTTCGCTGTAAAGAGGGAAGTTGTAGCTCATCTGAGATGTTGGACTTCTGATCAGAAGGTTGTGAGTTCAAATCCTAATACCACTGAGCTGCTACAGCTGGGCATGTGATCAAGGCCCCTAACCCTCACCTGCTCTGATAAATGGAGGCTCTGGATACGCTGTAAATGTGAAAAATAAAGAAATAAAAATACAATAAGGATTTGACTGGTTTAGTTTGTGAACTTTGGTATGAAGACGTCGTTAAAGCCTGAGATCCAGATTCTTCTCACAGGGATACAAAGTGAAAGTTTAAACGTTCTATACGGAGCGCCGAGACTCGTCCGCTTAGTTTCAATGGGGTTTTTTTTTTACATCCTGAAAGTTTTATTTGTTCGAGTTGTTAAAAAAAAAAACTGGCATCGATCCTGCTTTCGTCCACCGCCTCCTACCACACGTCCTGCCTGCTCCTGCGCCGGGTTTCAACAGAGTTAATCATTAATGCTTTTAGGTTCAGGTTTTTTGTTGCGTCGCTTTTCAGACGGCGGCCCGACTCTCGCCGGAGCGCCTCCGTGATTTGCAGCACGGCCCTGAGAAAAGAACGAGAGAGTAGATCCATCACGGGGAATCTTGTGTTCAGGGGAAGATCTTTGAGATGTCGCTGAGAAGCAATCAGTCTCCCATTTTTTTTCCTACAGCCTTGGACCCGGGATGGGTTTCAGGGGGCGGTGACCTTTGACCTTTTTCAGGATTGTTGTTTGAGAGAAAGGCAGCTGGGTTACAGAGCAGTAAGGAGGCTGAGCGGCGGCAATTACAGCCGCAAATCAATCAGTAAACAGTTTATTAACTTAATTGTGCAGGAACGCCTTTGTGCCTCGACAATGCAGAGAGAAACCCGGGAGTGTTTTTTTTTTCTTTTCCCGTGTGCGTGTTTCTCCGATTTTCTCGAGGTAAACGGTTTACAGTTTTCCAGGCGTTTCATCTGAACAACTAAACAGTTCCACACAAATCAGTTGGTCTGCTGTAAACGTCTGTGAAATGTTGATTACATCTCTATTGTTAGACACAGCAGGATGATGCATGTGTTCTCTCGGGACCTTTTCAATTTAAAGGATAAATAAATAAAAATAAGCGACCCAAAAAAACAATTCCCACATTCCCAGACGCTCCGGATTCTCGTCCCGCTCAAATGTGTTTTCCATCCGACTGCAGAATCTGGCTCTTTTTTTCTTTCCTTTTTTCTTTTTTTTTTTCTCTCCAGTGCAATCAATTATTTTTATTTGTGTGATCTGGAACTCGTGTTTCGTCTTCATTATTTCTTACAATCTCAACACTCGGGCGGTCCGGGCGGCGCAACGTGTTCAACACGTGTTCACGTTCGAACGGCGTGACTAATGAATTTAGGAAGAGAAGATCCTTCTGTCTTTCTCAAAGTGAACAAAACGTTTGAATTAAAATGCACAGAACTCGTGTTCATGTTCAGCGAGAAGTCGCAATTACGTCGTTTTTTTAACCTCTGCTTACAAACTGTAAGTAAATCAATATATGTGTGTGTGATGGATTTAATAAGTGAATTTATTACTATAGTGTGTGTGTGTGTGTGTGTGTGTGTGTGTGTTGCTCTGTGTATCCATGTTGCTCCAGGTTTGCTTCAGTTCTTCACTCTGTTCTGCTCCATGACCTCCTCCTTCACGCAGACTGATCACCTTCTAAAGCTCCCAGATCTTGTTGATCTCTGATTAGCTACATTTCAGTGCTGTAAATCTTTAGCTGAAAATGCTAAAGCTGCTGTCTGAGGCTTGTGCTCCTGATCCTGGGATTAGGTCCTTCCTGTTCTTCATCCTTCAGTCTGTCTGAAACATGTTCCTTTTTCAGCTGTTCCTCAGACTGTTCCTTGCTCTCTGATCTCAGCCCGACAACTTCTCCGCTGTCTGTTTCTCCTCCCCTCCCCCCCTGAACAAGGACCCGATTGTTGATGTTCCTGTTGGTGTGAAGGCAAAGTGTGTGTGTGTGTGTGTGTGAGAGAGAGAGAGAGAGAGAGAGAGATTGAGATTCATCCCATCAGCAAACGTCTCCATCGCCCCCTCGGCCTCGGCCCGTTTACACACAGGATTATTCCGAGCTTCTCTTTGCTGCAGTCGAGGAATTTTAATGTGAAATTTATCAGCTGCATCTCACCAAGTCCTAAACCCTCTTCTGCTTTATCAGGAGTTATGAAAGCCGAGATGATGAGCAGCTCGGGTTCAGCTCTGGGCATCAAGGAACAGCTCAGCTGTGTACAGAGACATCGCTGGAGATTTGGTACAAACAGGAAACTAAATCTAACCACCTTTTCCCATCAAAAGCTAATGTTTCATTCCTCATAGATTCTGTACTTAAAGCAACCATTGAACTGTGTAGGATCTCCTACACACACACACAACAAAATGAACCCCCTTTTGTGATGAGAAACGAATCTCCTGCCTGGTTCTTGGTGAAATTATTTGGAGCACGAATCACCCACACTTGGTTAACACACAAATTCTTATGAAGGTTCTTCTTGGCTTCCAGAACTTGGAGCCATTTTTGAAGAACCAGAAAGGAACTGTCTGAGCAGCTGTGAACGTTCCTCTAATGTTTTTCTGGTGTTTATTTTTCGCTGTAGAAACGAGCAGAACGTTTCCTTTATTAGTTTGGCTGCTTCACACAACTTCTGAGGAACAACCGAACAACCCCATTAAGGGCTGTAATTATTTTTAAAGTCTAGTAACCACGGAGGTGACAACTTCGCTAACGAGATACAGCGAGAGCAGCGCTAGCAGCCCGAGTGGAAAAATACCGTTTCACCGCAAATAAAACTTGAGAGCGGATCTGAGGACGAGATGCTTTTCTTTTCCACAGTGAGGTAGAAAACTGTTTTTTCTTCACCAGCTGCTGTTGTTTTTTCTCACTGAATCACAAAGCTGAGAAATCAAAGCTCAAAGTCATCTCCACTTTTCATCCATCTCCAAAACTCATGAGTAACGACTCGACTTGTCTCCTGGAACTGCTGACTGTAAGAGCTGAACTTCAGTGTAATCCACACGCAGCACAGCAGGGCAACGTGGAGAACTTCACTGTCACTCATCTCTGCACCTTCTCTCCTTCCCTCCATCTGTCTCCTCACCATTTTCTCCCATCTTCTCCCTCATCTCCACTGTCTCACCAGAGACTCTCCAGTTTCAAAGTCATGGTGAGTAAAACCACCTCAACATCTCCTCTCCAACCGTTTACTCTCTCAGCTCTCTTTCTCATGTGGCTCTTTTAGCTCTTTCTCATCTCTCTCTTTCTCATCTCTCTCTCTTTCTCAGCTCTTCCTCTGGCACACTTCAGGTCGCAGGCCGAACATTTATTGAACACACTAAAACAATGTTTTTTTTAACATAATTATGAATAAAAAAGACATGAATATTATTCCAGAATAAATCAACTTAAACTTTAAATAACTTAAAATATTTTGCTCTCTATAAAAATATCTCCTGTGGAACACCAGACGTGTCACAGCTTCATCATGCAGCTCTTCAGAAACTCTTTCTCAGTAAATAAGCTGCTGATGTGCCTCTGATTTTTCCTCTGTTTTCACACCAGCTTCACTTTGGGATTTTGCTCTGGTGAAAAACGTCTGCTGAAATGTCAGATTCTTCTTTAACTCTTCTCCTTCCTGTATCTTCTGCTCTGCATTCAGGTTTTTCAGCTTCTCCTGATGTTTTGTCTCGTAGTTCTGTTTTATATTCAATTCCTTAATTACAGTCACATTCGCTCCACTAATAACACACACGTGTTTACCGCCAGTGTCAGTGGAATGTTCTCAGGTAGTCTAGGGAGCTGAAGCGCTGCATTATGGGATCTGTAGTGTGTTATCAGTGCTTCATATCGCCGGGACAACAACATTAATAATAATAATAATAATAATAATAATAATAATAGATCGTTAAAAAATGATCTCGGGGGCCGGATATAATTGTACATCAGACCAGATGTGGCCCACGGGCCTTGAGTTTGACACATGTGCTCTAGCGGATTCCCCCCGCGCCCCCCCCCCCCCCCTCTCTCTTCTCTGTATGTATTGCTTTACAGCTCCTCAAAACCCGGTTCTGATTTCTCTTCTCTAATCCCGTCCCGGTCGTATCGATCAAAAACACATGCAGTGGCACAATTTATCTATTGTTCGATCTCGTGGCCCCTCTGTGCCCCTTCACTCTACACGCCGTTAGCTTGTTCTCTACCAGACCTGAACCTCCACCTCACACGGTGTTGTGTTCCTGACGTCTCCACACTGCTCTTCTAACTTTCTCACACACATCAAGATGTTCTGATTCTCATACACACCCGAGAGTCTTCGATAAACAGGTCCAGTGTGGCTTTAGCGCCATTTTTACCGTGGAGGCGTGGAGATGCTTACTCTGAAAGAGCTTCATCTCACACTGAGGGCTGTTTCCCAGAACAACGAATTCAACGAGTCTCATCCGTCCCGTCCCCACCCTCTCCAACATCTCAACTCCAACACCTCCTCTCCAGATGAACACTACTTTCATGTTGTTATTCAGGAAGCAATCAAAAATGTTTCAAGAGCTTACACACACACACACACACACACACAGGACAGAATTTGGACCTCCTGCTGGACTGCAGTTACATTTTTCACCCATGGTTCACGCTGATTTAGGAACAAGCCTCCATTGTTTCACGTTGTTCACTTCCTTGTTTCTCCCACCTACTTTATCATTCACAAGTGGAGAGATCAAACACGACCTTAGAGAAACGCTGCATTGTGTGTGTGTGTGTGTGTGTGTAAGAGAGAGAAAGATTTTTTCAAAGTAAATGAGATGACATTCTCTTATGTAAAGAAAATTTTAAGCCATTTGACATCTGCAGATAAACAATATGTTTGATAGTTTTATCATCACTGTAGAGCATTGAGATATGTGTCCTCCTAAACAACACCCCTACTGGTTTGGCCATCAAAGTCCTTCTATACCACTAAAACCAGTAAAGGTGTGTGTGTGTGTGTGTGTGTGTGTGTGTGTGTGTGTGTGTGTGTGTGTGTGTGTGTGTGTGTGTGTGTGTGTGTGATTGAGAGAGAGAGAGATTTGGAGTAAATGACATTCAACGAATAAAAGAAATGTTTCTACACAAAGTTCAAGTTTTAATGTTTAGAACTGTGATGTTCTCAAATCCCCTGGAGCTCTGCAGCGACTCAGACAAACATGCATTATTATAATTCTTGTGGAACCCAAACCCGTTTGTTTCTTTGTCTGAATGAGGTAGAACCATTAAGCGTGTGTGTGTGTGTGTGTGTGTGTGTGTGTGGTGTGTGTGTGAGAGAGAGAAAGAGAGGATGTAGAACCCATGTTGCACTCTGAGTGTTTCCGTAGCGTCTGGCAGAAAAAAAATACAAATAAAACATTTCTTCTGGTCTGGAAGCTTAAGTGCAGATGCTGCATGCTTACTAAAACCAGAAGATGTAATGGCAGACATAACAGATGAGCAACACACACACACACACACACACACACACACACACTCTGCTGAAGTTATTTGTGTGTTCGTGAAGTTACAGCCCTGTGACCTCAGAGTGACCGAGCTGCACAGGAGTGTGTCCTCTGTTCCCCGGCGCGAGTAGCCGCCGTCCCCAAAGCCATTGAAGTCGCCAGGAAATGTTTGCACAGACTCCGCCCATCTGCTACATCAAAGGAAGCAGAGACCTGAGAGATGAAGAAATGCTCCGAAACAAATGGCACCCTCTGAAGAGCAGCAGCTCGGTGGCCTTAGAACTGACCGCTCCTGCTGATCCTCCTCGCATGTGTTTTCACAACACACACACACACACACACATACACACACACACACTCGCACAGAAAGTCCTGCCAACTTTTTTCTTCTCTATAACAAAACACGAGAATAATGAGCGCTCAGAGTGAAGGGTCGTGCAAACAGCGCAATCAGAGCCGCTAATGGAAATGTCAGAGCCGATCGCTTTCACTTCACGCTTCTAAACAAAATAATCATCCTCAGCTTCCTCGGGAAATATTAAACGTTTATGTTTCGGAGGTTTGAAAGTTACACAATCTGTTTGCGTTTTTATTTCCGAGCTGTTTATTTGATTTATCAAATTCGACACATTTGAAACGAGCAAGTGAACGGCGGCGGAAAGCGAAGTCACGGCTCGAGTAAACGCAGAGGGAGTGTATTTACTGCAGCTGTAATGATGTATACACACTTCAAACAGTCTCTCTCACACACACACACACACACACACACACACACTGTTGGGCTTTTGATGACACACACTCATTTCTGTTCTGTTTGTTCTGCAATAACAGAGACCTTTGAAGAACCGAAGTCATAAATGGGGAGTGATGGACACACTGGGTTTAATATTCCTTCCTTTCTTTATTCATTTCTACATTCATTAATAAACACTGAGTACGATTCTGACAAACGATTATAATATTGCAATGACAATTGAAAAATGAAAAACATAAAACTCACTTGAGCTCTGTGTGTGTGTGTGTGTGTGTGTGTGTGTGTGTGTGTGTGTGTGTGTGTGTGTGTGTGTTTTTAACCGACATGAAAGTAGCTTAATCATAAACGGTCCACTGTTGAGGAACACACACTGTTTCCATGTCAAACCCTGCGGTTTTTCTAATAAATAACAAAAAATTCCTTGTTTTGAATAAAACAGGACGTGTAATTTACACGTGAACCTTCTGTGATCCTTCTGTGATGATATGGAATCTTCAGGGTCAAAAGTTGAGAGTGTTTAGGAAGAAATGTGTGTAAGTGTTTTATTCTGCTTGTTCCACAACACACTGCCTTCTGTTCCAGTTACGGAGAACTTCATGAGCTCAATTATGTGTCAATCAAACGACATCTTTTGACTAATCACAAATCTGGAAAACTTTCTGAGATGTTCCTCTACATTGTGTTCCATCACTGCTTTCAGGGGTTTTATATCATTTACACACACACAGTTATGAGCAGTAATTAATTAGGAGGTCCCAAGCTAAACACTGATCAGGGTCTTACCAGGTCATCATACAATCACATGACTCATGAGAACTTTACCTTTTACACATCAGAGCCTGGAAGCAGGATCATGAAACTCACTGAAACACAGACTTACCTTCTCCTTGCACTCTGCCACCAGCACATGCAGTGTTCATGTAGCTGAAAGACCAGGAGTGTGTACAGTGTCAGTCCAGGCTACAGTTTCAGGTTAACCTTTTTTTAAGCAGGTTGTTCTTCAGGTTCTTCAGTGGCTCTGTGGTAAAGTGCTTCTCTTTTGTTCCTGGGGTCTCCAGTTCAAATCCAGCTTTAGTCAGCGGTTCCCAGCCAGCAGAAGATATTCTACAAGATCAATTTGCTACCAGAAAACCAGCTTTCATTCAGCGTCACTGGAACAGCAGTTGGTAAAGATGAGGATGATGAAGACTGACATACTGAAGGTCTGGGTTTGAGTCCCTGGTGAGGCAGATGGCAGATCTCTGACCATCCAAAAAGCTGAGCTTTTATTAATATAAAACTAAATATAACTAAGTAAAGTATTTTGTTATAATTTCATATAGTTAGAATGTTAGGAAATTAGTAGATAATATCTAATAAAGAAGTGTCTAGTGTTTATATCTACA
>JBCEWE010000462.1:242050-284550 GCA_039877035.1 Silurus lanzhouensis | reverse complement strand
TTTATTCCATTACTGCAGAATTTGTATACAATTATTAGTGCATCATTATTATTGTAAATTCGTTAATAAACCAAAATGTTTGTTTATTTATTGATTTTGTTTGTTATCTAATATTCCTTTTTGGAAGCAAAAAAAAAAGTTTTGTGATGATTTTTCTTCATTCATTTCTTTCTTTAAATATTTATGTATTTTATAGTTATCTAACATTACTACTGAAGCAAAATAATTGTATAATTATTTTAATTTTATTTATTTATTTTTTATTATTATTGTTGATTTATAATTGTAGTTATTGTCCATACACACAAAGTCGAGGTTTAAATGTAAGTTTCATCCTTCGGGTTAAAACATTTTATTATGAATTATTACCCATTTTATAAATAAAGTTATTTATTTTATACTGTTATTACTGTTTATTGTGAATTATATTTCTATTTATTGTACATTTTTGTTCTAGTAGTGTACACTAAAAGAAGAATGTAAATGTGTGTGTGTGTGTGTGTGAGTGTGTGTGTGTGTGTGTGTGAGATGTAATGTGAAAACAGCGACGACATGCGCGATAAAAAAAAAAAAACCGAAATAAAAAAAGTGCGCGCGAAAGGAAATGCACGGACCTGTCGGACTCGCGCGCCGCGTTCCGCCGCCGCGCACACGATTTACTTATGCAAATTCCACGTGACGTCAGAGCGGAGATCAAAGCCGGGGGCCCGAGAAAAAGCCGCGCCGGAGAGCGCGCGCGTTCGCGCGTGTGTGCATATACATACATATATAAGTAGGCGCGCGCGCCGTCGGTCTGCTCAGAGGAGGCGTTCGGTACAGCGCGCGAGAGCGACACACTGAGAACGTTAGTGCACGAGCGCGCGCTGTTCTGCTTCGGGACCGTGTGTGTGAACAGGGTGAAGAATTACACCGCTCGGTGCTGTTCGGGTCCCGGATGTGTTAAACCGGATTAACGCGCGCGCACGAACCTGGGATTGGATTATAAAGGACTAACTTTTTCCTTCTTTGCTTTTTTTTTTTTTTTTTTTTTAAACAAAATTTTCTCGCCCGGATTTTTGCCCCTGCACAGATTTAAGCTCCGTCTCGCGCGCTGTTTCTGCTCTCTATAAGGTGAGGACACATCCGACCTGGGCTTGGCTGTGTTCCAAATCCACACACTCCTTTATTACACACTACACAGGGGCTTTATTACTGATTATTACTGCGCTTTCGTATGAGTTGTGTTTCATCCAAACTAACAGAGGAGCATGCGTGGGAATTGTGCACGGCTGTGTCCCAATCCACCTCATTACTCTTTACACAGACTCTTACTACTGCTTATTATTGCACCCTGAACCTACTCTTTATATATCAATGATATACTCTGTATATTTTATATTAATAGATAGATTATTGTGTTAGAGAAATGTGCACGGCTGTGTCCTATTCCACCTCATTTCACTCTGCAGTGTCTCATCACTGCTTATTACTGCACTACATTGCTTTACACATAGAATCAAAAATCTCTGAGTGTATTACATCTTTAATCATATCGAGCATGGCCATGTCCCAAATCAACATAACACCTTATTAAACACTACGTTATGCACTATATATATATATATATATATATAAAACTCAGCTTGTTCTATGTAAGTGTTAAATCCTGAACTCTACAAGTCTGCATCCCAAACCACAGGCTTACCTACAGAACTTCACACGACCCAGTTTATTTCTGACCTTGCAAAATATTAATATCTCTCTATATATATATTCGTGCGGTTCACTGTGTAGAAAGGTAAGGATGAAAGTGAACAACGCATGGCTGCGTCCCAAACCACATTCTGCCACAGGCTACTAAATACTCATTTATATGGCATTACAATTAAACTATTACTCTTAGAGCTATTTATACTCCTGCCTGCTTTAGGTTGTGGTTTGGGGAATAAAAGCTGCTAAATTCTGGGGTTGACAGTGAACTGTGGGTGGCTGCGTCCCAAACCGTACAGCTACGAATTCAATCCACTTAGAAATGCATTTAATAATGTTTATAGGAATTCTATTTGGACTCCAGTCATGTTAGTAGGTGTGGAAGCAGCGCACATGTGGGTCGAGAAGCAGCCGGTGATTTAACATTTTACAGCTTTTTCCTTTTACCTGCTACATCCCACACCACACATATATACATAGTGTGTGTAGTGCGTAATGTATAGTGTGTTGTGTAGTGTGTAGCGTGTAATCTACGGTGTGTAGTGTGTTAAATTTAGTGTGTTGTGTAGTGTGTAATGTATAGTGTAGTGTGTTGTGCGTAATGTATAGTGTGTAATGTACGGTGTGTGGTGTGATAGGTTTAGTGTGTAGTGTGTAGTGTGTAATGTTCAGTGGATAGTGTGTTGTGTAGTGTATAGTGTGTAATCTAAGGTGTGTAGTGTTTTAAGTTTAGTGTGTTGTACTCTATGGTGTATGGTGTATGGTGTGTAATGTATAATTGTTGTGTAGTGTATGGTGTGTAGTGTGTAATGTGTAATGTTTAGTGTAGTGTGTAACTTATGGTGTGCAGTGTGCAATGTGTTTAAATTAGTGTGTGATGTATAGTGGGTTGTGTGTAGTATAAAGTGTGTAGTGTGTAATGTATGGTGTGTTGTGTGTAGTATAAAGTGTGTAGTGTGTAATGTGTTGTGTAGTGTATAGTGTGTTGGGTAGTGTACAGTGTGTAAGTGTGTATATTGTGTAATGTATAGTGTGTAATGGGTGTAAAGTAGTGTGTAATGTGTAATTAGTTGTGTAGTATATAGTGTGTTGTGTATAATGTGTGTAAAGTAGTGTGTAGTGTGTAATGTGTGGTGGGTTGTTTATAGTATAATGCGCGTTGTGTGTAATGTATGGTGTGTAGTGTGTTGTGTAGTGTGTAAAGTACGGTGTATAATGTGTAGTGTGTTGTGTAGTTTGTAATGTATGGTGTGTAGTGTGTAATGGGTGTAGTGTGTAATGTATGGTGTGTTGTGTAGTGTATAGTGTGTAAAGTACGGTGTATACTGTGTAGTGTGTTGTGTAGTGTGTATTGTATGGTGTGTAGTTTGTAATGGGTGTAGTTTGTAGTGTGTAATGTATGGTGGGTTGTGTAAAGTATATAGTGTTTAATAGTAGTGTGTAATATGTATAAAGAGGTGTGTACTGTATGGTGGGTAGTGAATAGTGCACATTGTGCAGCGCGTAGTGTGTAATGTATAGTGTGGTGTGTGGTGTATTGTGTATGATGGTGAGTGTGTAGTGTGTGAATATTAAAGCTTGTATTGTACAGTATTAAGCATTTAGTGTGTAGTGTGTATAGTGTGTAATATATAGTGTGCAGTGTGTTGTGTGCATTGTGTATAGTGTACAGTGTGTAGTGTGTATAGTGTGTAATATATAGTGTGTTGTGTGTATAGTGTGTAATATATAGTGTGTTGTGTGTATAGTGTGTAATATATAGTGTACAGTGTGTAGTGTGTATAGTGTGTAATATATAGTGTGTAGTGTGTTGTGTGTATAGTGTGTAATATATAGTGTGCAGTGTGTTGTGTGCATTGTGTGTAATATATAGTGTGTAGTGTGTTGTGTGTATAGTGTGTAATATATAGTGTGTAGTGTGTTGTGTGTATAGTGTGTAATATATAGTGTACAGTGTGTAGTGTGTATAGTGTGTAATATATAGTGTGTAGTGTGTTGTGTGTATAGTGTACAGTGTGTAGTGTGTATAGTGTGTAATATATAGTGTGTAGTGTGTTGTGTGTATAGTGTACAGTGTGTAGTGTGTATAGTGTGTAATATATAGTGTGTAGTGTGTTGTGTGTATAGTGTACAGTGTGTAGTGTGTATAGTGTGTAATATATAGTGTGTAGTGTGTTGTGTGTATAGTGTGTAATATATAGTGTGTTGTGTGCATTGTGTATAGTGTACAGTGTGTAGTGTGTATAGTGTGTAATATATAGTGTGCAGTGTGTTGTGTGTATAGTGTGTAATATATAGTGTGTAGTGTGTTGTGTGTATAGTGTGTAATATATAGTGTGCAGTGTGTTGTGTGCATTGTGTATAGTGTACAGTGTGTAGTGTGTATAGTGTGTAATATATAGTGTGTAGTGTGTTGTGTGTATAGTGTGTAATATATAGTGTACAGTGTGTAGTGTGTATAGTGTGTAATATATAGTGTACAGTGTGTAGTGTGTATAGTGTGTAATATATAGTGTGCAGTGTGTTGTGTGCATTGTGTATAGTGTACAGTGTGTAGTGTGTATAGTGTGTAATATATAGTGTGTTGTGTGTATAGTGTGTAATATATAGTGTACAGTGTGTAGTGTGTATAGTGTGTAATATATAGTGTGTAGTGTGTTGTGTGTATAGTGTACAGTGTGTAGTGTGTATAGTGTGTAATATATAGTGTGTAGTGTGTTGTGTGTATAGTGTACAGTGTGTAGTGTGTATAGTGTGTAATATATAGTGTGTAGTGTGTTGTGTGTATAGTGTACAGTGTGTAGTGTGTATAGTGTGTAATATATAGTGTGTAGTGTGTTGTGTGTATAGTGTGTAATATATAGTGTGCAGTGTGTTGTGTGCATTGTGTATAGTGTGTTGTGTGTATAGTGTGTATAGTGTGTAATATATAGTGTACAGTGTGTAGTGTGTATAGTGTGTAATATATAGTGTGTAGTGTGTTGTGTGTATAGTGTGTATAGTGTGTAATATATAGTGTGTTGTGTGTATAGTGTGTAATGTATAGTGTGTAGTGTAGGCCCTTAACCCTCACCTGCTCAATTGTGTGCAGGGAGTGCGTAGGGAGTGTGTAGGGAGTGTGTAGGGAGTGTGTATCGTGCGGGTAGAGAGTGTGGGAGTGTGTAGGGAGCGCGTAGGGAGTGTGTAGGGAGTGTGTATCGTGCGGGTAGAGAGTGTGGGAGTGTGTAGGGAGCGCGTAGGGAGTGTGTAGGGAGTGTGTATCGTGCGGGTAGAGAGTGTGGGAGTGCATAGGGAGCGCGTAGGGAGTGCGTAGGGAGCGCATAGGGAGTGTGTAGGGAGTGTGTATCGTGCGGGTAGAGAGTGTGGGAGTGCATAGGGAGCGCGTAGGGAGTGCGTAGGGAGCGCGTAGGGAGTGTGTAGGGAGCGCGTAGGGAGTGTGTAGGGAGCGCGTAGGGAGTGTGTATCGTGCGGGTAGAGAGTGTGGGAGTGCATAGGGAGCGCGTAGGAAATGCGTAGGGAGCGCGTAGGGAGTGTGTAGGGAGCGCGTAGGGAGTGTGTAGGGAGCGCGTAGGGAGTGTGTAGGGAGCGCGTACGGAGTGCGTATGGAGTGTGTAGGGAGTGTGTAGGGAGCGCGTACGGAGTGTGTATGGAGTGCGTATGGAGTGCGTAGGGAGTGTGTAGGGAGTGTGTAGGGAGTGTGTATCGTGCGGGTAGAGATTGTGGGAGTGCATAAGGAGCGCGTAGGGAGTGCATAGGGAGCGCATAGGGAGCGCATAGGGAGTGCATAGGGAGCACGTTTGGAGCGCGTAGGGAGCGCGTATAGAGCACGTAGGGAGCGCGTATAGAGCACGTAGGGAGCGCGTATAGAGCACGTAGGGAGCGCGTATAGAGCACGTAGGGAGCGCGTATAGAGCACGTAGGGAGCGCGTATGGAGCGTGTAGGAAGTGTGTATCGTGCGGGTAGGGAGTGTGGGAGAGCGTATGGAGCGCGTAGGGAGCCAGTAGGGAGCCAGTAGGGAGCGCGTATGGAACGCGTATGGAGCCAGTAGGGAGCGCGTATGGAGCCAGTAGGGAGCGCGTATGGAGCCAGTATGGAACGCGTATGGAGCCAGTAGGGAGCGCGTATGGAGCCAGTAGGGAGCGCGTATGGAGCCAGTATGGAGCGCGTATGGAGCCAGTAGGGAGCATTATAAATTTAAAAGCAAATCCGTGATGAAAGAATGCAGGTCAGTTTCCACACAGGATCACCAACTATACATCTAAAATCTGTATCCTAATTCTGATCTGTAAATATGAGTATCAGTGCAGATGTGAGATTATATAATGATTATTATTGGGGAATAATACAGATGTGGATGAAGTTCTGTCTGGAGTAAAGACGAAAGTAAATGAAACAAAAATGCCAGAAATATAAAATCAAACAGTGAACGATGCAGCTTTTGTACATTAATGTGAAATAAATGTTAAATATGGATTTATATATTGATGTGGAATTAGTGGACTTTTCTTGACATGGTTTAACATATATAAATAAATGTGTGTGTATTTCTTATTTAAGATATAGATTTATTTTTTTAATGAAAATAAATGTTTCCTATTTTGTAGCTGTATATCTTTAGCTTAGCGTTTGAGACCTCAGTCAGAGGTAATATCTGTCACAGTAGATTCTATTAGAGAAAGTATTTGATTGCAGGTTGTTGATCAGTTAAAATTAAACATCTGGATGATCAGATGGAGTTAAGTGATGGTGGACGCTTCAGAATATTTCCTGATGTGGAGACGAGATAAACTGAGGCGGTGTTGTGTGAACTAAAAACATTATAACTGTCTCAGAACTCTAACAAGAGAAACATTTTCCTCCAGCAGGAGAGACAGAGCGAGGAAGACGAGAAAGACTGAAAGCGTCCGCGTCATGGCATCTGGTCTGTGATCATCTCCGTGAGCTTCCACCACGAGACGCACCCAAGTGTTCAGGATGAAGAGCGAGTTTGTGTCGTTTCCGCTGTGCGCCGTCACGCTGCTCACGTTGGCACTGTCTCAGCACTGCGCCGCCATACGATGGCTGTGAGTGTCTCCGATCTTCTCTCTAACACACCCTCATCACACAACCCTGTCAGGTTCTACTCAGCAGGATGGAGCCTACATGAGAGCTGAGACACCACAGAGAACTAAATAACCTTCACTCTTAAAAATAAAGCTACCAATCCTAGTCGCCATGACGATACTAACATGGTGCATAGCAGTAACAGTGTCACACGTGCACATGCTTCTACTTCACTTTTAGAGTAAATCTACAGAGATGCAGCCGTGTTTCTTCAATTATTTTACATAAAAAAGGGTCATACCACAACTACAGGAGACGTTCTATTCCAGTAGACTTTTCTAAAAATGTAGTACAGGTTTTGTAACTTTACAAATAAATGAAAAAGTGAGAGCTGAAAATGCACAAAAGTGTCGTGTACATGTGAAATAATTAATGGACTGTAACCAGTATAAATATATAAAAATAATAACTCACGTTGAGGCCGAGTGATACTCCAGCTTTTATACTCCTTTATTAAATGTTCATTAGAAGTGTATAATTATTAACACTTATTTCTTTATTATTAATATTTCAGAGTAGACAGAAGTCTGATGGCAAAAATAAGTCGCAAATCTGGAACATCTAAAAGCCATTTGGTCACGGGATTTCTAATTATCTGTAAATATTTGTAATCATTAATAACGCTTTATAAACTGCGAAACGACGTGAAAATCTGTGAAGTGGAATGTAAAATGCTAAAGCACTGAGCACAATACAAACCACATGCTGGCAGAAACACCTGCGAGTATATTCACCCGTGTGTGTGTTCGGGGGGGGGGGGGGGGGGGATACGAGGGGGTGTCCGTGGGTCACCGCTTATCATGGGGCAGAAAGTAGCGGCCCCTCGGTCCTAATCCGAAACAGGCAAAAGGTGCGCATGGAGCATAGGCGTTCTCACGAACACTGCTTTATGTGTGTGTGTGTGTGTGTGTGTGTGTGTGTGTGTGTGTGTGTGTGTGTGTGTGTGTGTGTGTGTTGTCAGACCATACAGCAACCATAGATAATGTAATTTTTACCAGTCTTAAGGGCAGCGAGTCACTGTGTGTGTGTGTGTGTGTGTGTGTGTGTGTCTTCATGGTATCCTCATTTTTCTTTCCTATGAAATCGATAATCGATGCTGTAATTGTTCACAAGTTCATAATTAGCTTTCCACATTCCAGATGTTTTACCGTCATCATGTAAAGAACAATAAAAGTACTGTGGAGGGTTAAAAGCGTTGGAAGAGATTCTCGTGGCTGAATTTAAAGCTCTGGCATCATCTCACAGCCGTGGGGTTCAGATCCGCTGGGAAAAAGCTCTGCTTTCCACTGGCGATCTCAACCCCGGCCTCCTCCTGCCAGATCTGCTAACCTCGGCAGAAACATTCCCCGCATTATCCCGCGTGCCGGTGACGCCACGTCCTCCTCCTTCCTGCACTCGATCATATCTCTTCTCTCACACGTGACCCAGAGACGCACAAAAACATGAGCAAAAGCTCGCTGTCACACTCGCGCACTCGTGTCGGGATTAAATCACGTCTGGAGCACGTCAGGAGCTGCAACACAAGCATGAACAAGAACCAAAAAACAGCAAACTGTCGAGCCACAAAGCGTTTTTTACCAATTCAGAGACAATGTTCGATAAAGACTGTGTGGAAATCACGTAAAAGTTTAACCATGATGTCACACCCTAACTGGCAAACAAGTAATCTCCGATTAATATAGCACACGTGTAATCACGTGGGAGCTGCAACGACAGATTTCCAGCAGCCAAAGAATGAAAATATAATTACTGTAAAAAAAAAACATAAAGGAAAATAAAACAGATTTTAATGACCAATCAGCAGAGTCTGGCTAAAACTTTGCATTTCTCTTTTCTTTTCTTTTCTTTTCTTTTCTTTTTTTTTTAAATCAACATTTTTTTAATAATCACATGTACGTTGTGTTTGAGCAGACGCAGGGACTGAAAATATAATTAAATATAATGATTACAATCATTTATTCCTCTAAATTTCATTTATTCACTGCAAATTGATTATGATTAAATATCAAATAATATTTATAATATAATTTGTAATCATTTGTAATTATTGTTTATAATATTTCATTGCATATTGTGTTTCATTCTTAGGCTTTTTTTATTTGGTTGAAATAAATTTTATGTATTTAAATTTTCTGAAATATAATAATATTTTTTTTTACTTTTATAACATATTTATTATAATTATATTATTATTATTAATATTATTAGTATTATTATTGTTGGTAGTATATAAATTATATATGTTTATACATTAACTATGTGTGTGTGTGTGTGTGTGTGTGTGTGTGTGTGTGTGTGTGTGTGTGTGGTTGTTTTCAGAGCTTTATCCCAGACGCCGGAGCACATTAATAAGACTCAGCAGTGTAAGACGCTCCCCGGCCTGGTCTCCTCTCAGGCTCAGCTCTGCCGCACTAACCTGGAGCTCATGCAGGTGATCGTCCAGGCTGCACGTGAGGTCAAAAAGACGTGCCAGAAGACGTTTTCTGACATGCGCTGGAACTGCTCGTCCATCAACACTCCCAAATACCTCCCGGACCTGGAGAGAGGTCAGAGTTACACACTCAACCCCATACTTCATATATTTTCTCTCTATATATATATATATCACTCATCTGAGCACTGACACTGGAGACTTCTTCTACAAACATCACATAAACATCTTCTTACGTGTGTGATAGACACGTCCCTGTGAACGAGCTGTTTCTATGGAAACCATAATGTATCAGAGCGAGTGTAATAATGTAACCCTGCGCTACTGTCTGCGCTGCTGTGAATTAATTACCGCCTGACTTCTGACCAATTACAATCCAGAACAAAGCAGTGCAGTAGTTTGTAATTACTGATTTAATGCTGGTTTAGTAGTACTGGATTAATACAAATTTAGTCTTGGTTTACTTTTAGTTTATAGCTAGTTTAGTACTGGTTTAGTAATTAATTAATGTGAGTTTAGACCTGGTTTATTGCTCTTTTAGTTTTGGTTTAATGCTAGTTTAGTGCAGGTTTAGTTCTGGTTTAATGCTAGTTTAGTGCTGGTTTAGTGCAGGTTTAGTTCTGGTTTAATGCTAGTTTACTGCTGGTTTAGTGCAGGGTTTGTTTGCTAATCTTAAACTGTTTAAGTGCTGGTTTATTATATGTTTCATGCTAGTTTAGTACTAGTTTAGTGTTGGTTTAATGCTAGTTTAATGTAAGTTTAATGCTGGTGTACTAATTTAACGCTACTTTTGAACTGGATTAGTGCTGGTTTACTATCATTTTAGTTCTTGTTTAATGCTGGTTTAGTTTGCTAATCTAGAACTGGTTTATTGCTGGTTTATTAGTGGTTTAATGCAAGTTTATTAGTAGTTTAGTGCTGGATGAGTACTGATTTAGTAGTGATTTACTGCTAGTTTATTGCTTGCTGAGAACTTGTTTAATGCTAGTTTAGTACTGGTTTATTGTGTGTTTAATGCTAGTTTAGTACTGGTTTATTGTGTGTTTAATGCTAGTTTAGTACTGGTTTATTGTGTGTTTAATGCTAGTTTAGTACTGGTTTATTGTGTGTTTAATGCTAGTTTAGTACTGGTTTATTGTGTGTTTAATGCTAGTTTAGTACTGGTTTATTGTGTGTTTAATGCTAGTTTAGTACTGGTTTATTGTGTGTTTAATGCTAGTTTAGTACTGGTTTATTGTGTGTTTAATGCTAGTTTAGTACTGGTTTATTGTGTGTTTAATGCTAGTTTAGTACTGGTTTATTGTGTGTTTAATGCTAGTTTAGTACTGGTTTATTGTGTGTTTAATGCTAGTTTAGTACTGGTTTATTGTGTGTTTAATGCTAGTTTAGTACTGGTTTATTGTGTGTTTAATGCTAGTGTAGTACTGGTTTATTGTGTGTTTAATGCTAGTTTAGTACTGGTTTATTGTGTGTTTAATGCTAGTTTAGTACTGGTTTATTGTGTGTTTAATGCTAGTTTAGTACTGGTTTATTGTGTGTTTAATGCTAGTTTAGTACTGGTTTATTGTGTGTTTAATGCTAGTGTGGAACTGGTTTATTGTGTGTTTAATGCTAGTTTAGTACTGGTTTATTGTGTGTTTAATGCTAGTGTGGAACTGGTTTATTGTGTGTTTAATGCTAGTTTAGTACTGGTTTATTGTGTGTTTAATGCTAGTGTGGAACTGGTTTATTGTGTGTTTAATGCTAGTGTAGTACTGGTTTATTGTGTGTTTAATGCTAGTGTGGAACTGGTTTATTGCTGTTTTTAACACCATCCTCTAAAGATTTTGACCTGCTTTTACTCAGAGTGAGAATTTCTCTCAGCCTTCACTACACGATTAAACCCTTCTCCTCTTTCTCTGAAGGAGAGAGTTAAGGAGCTCTGAGCTCTGTTTGATGAAGCCGTCTTTCCATGAAGCATTCTTGTTTCTTATGATGGTGAACAATAGCCTCCTTTCTCCTCGGCTGATCTGCTCTAACGTTGCTCAGATCCCACGCCGAATCGTTTCGTGCCCACTTTACAGAATTGATTTATCCTAGTGTGTGTGTGTGTGTGTGTGTGTGTGTGTGTGTGTGTGTGTGTGTGTTTGAGGTCTGTATTGTGTTGTTCATGTATATTGATAGTAGTGTTAGTATAATAATTATAAACAATAGAATAATTAAAATGGTTTGGATAATATTTCAATTTCTTTGTTTGTGAAATAGAATAAAATTTACAGCTGCTCTTTGTGTGTTTCAGGAACGAGGGAGGCGGCGTTCGTGTATGCTCTGTCCGCTGCCGCTATCAGCCATACCATCGCCCGAGCGTGCACCAGTGGAGACCTGAGAATGTGTACCTGCGGCCCCATCCCAGGTGATGCCCTCGAACCCGGGCACAGGTGGGGCGGCTGCGCTGACAACCTCCACTATGGACTCATCATGGGCTCAAAGTTCTCAGATGCTCCCATGAAGATAAAAAAGAAAACGGGCTTACACCCGAACAAACTGATGCACCTGCACAACAGTGAAGTGGGACGACAGGTAACACCAAACTTACCTGTAACACCAATCCTCACCTGTAACAACAAACTCACCCATAACACCAAACTCACCTGTAACACCACTCCTCACCTGTAACACCAAACTCACCTGTTACATTAAACCTCACCTGTAACACCAAACTCACCTGTAACACCAAACTCACCTGTTACATTAAACCTTACCTGTAACACCAAACTCACCTGTTACACCACTCCTCACCTGTAACAACAAACTCACCCATAACACCAAACTCACCTGTAACACCACTCCTCACCTGTAACACCAAACTCACCTGTTACATTAAACCTCACCTGTAACACCAAACTCACCTGTAACACCACTCCTCACCTGTAACAACAAACTCACCTGTTACATTAAACCTCACCTGTAACACCAAACTCACCTGTAACACCACTCCTCACCTGTAACACCAAACTCACCTGTTACATTAAACCTTACCTGTAACACCAAACTCACCTGTTACACCACTCCTCTCCTGTAACAACAAACTCACCCATAACACCAAACTCACCTGTTACACCACTCCTCACCTGTAACAACAAACTCACCCATAACACCAAACTCACCTGTTACACCACTCCTCACCTGTAACAACAAACTCACCCATAACACCAAACTCACCTGTTACACCACTCCTCACCTGTAACAACAAACTCACCCATAACACCAAACTCACCTGTTACACCACTCCTCCCCTGTAACAACAAACTCACCTGTCACATTAAACCTTACCTGTAACACCAAACTCACCTGTTACACCACTCTCACCTGTAACACCAAACTCACCTGTAACACTAAACCCTCCCTGTAACACTAAACTCACCTGTTACACCGCTCTCACCTGTTACACCACTCTCACCTGTTACACCACTCTCCTCTGTGGCTCTCCTCAGGCCCTGAAGGATGCTCTGGTGATGAAATGTAAGTGTCATGGCGTCTCAGGTTCCTGCTCCATCCGCACCTGTTGGCGAGGGCTACAGGATCTGAAAGATATTGCTCAGGACCTGAAGACGAAGTACCTGTCAGCCACCAGAGTGAAGCACCAGCCTACCGGGACACGCAAACAACTCGTCCCCAAGGACATCGACGTGCGACCGGTGCGAGAGAATGAGCTGGTGTATCTGCAGAGCTCGCCTGACTTCTGCACCAAGAATGAGAAGATGGGATCCATCGGCACTCAGGACAGGTGAGATGCCCAGAGTGAATGACTGGATCAGGGAAAACATTACCTTACAGCTGAATGTTCTTTAGTGTTTTCCATGTCTCTTGGTGTTCTCCATTTCCCTCATCATTTTTCATGTCCCTCAGAGTTTCCTGTGTCCCTCACTATAGTCCGTGTTCCTCTGTGTTATGCCATTCAGTGTTCTCCATGTTACTCAGAGTTTTCTATATGTCTCATTGTTCTCCATGTTCCTCAGTGTTCTCCATGTCCCTCAGAGTTCTTAATATGTGTCATTGTTCTCCATGTTCCTCAGTGTTTTTTATGTTCCTCAGTGTTCTCCATGTTCCTCATTGTTCTCCGTGGTTCTCAGAGTTCTCTATGCGGTGCAAAAATTCCCTTTTCTGGAGCTTTTTTAGATCTCCTGTAATCTCCTGGCTGTCCAGCTGTCAGGTTGCAGGTATTATAATTAGCGCTCGTTGTACACGTGCCTCTGACATGGCTGCAGCAAATGTGGCCTCTCAGTGTGTTATCTGTGTGTGTGTGTGAGTGTGTGTGTGTGTGAGTGTGTGTGTGTGTGAGTGTGTGTGTGTGTGTGTGTGTGTGCGTGAGTGTGTGTGTGTGTGTGTGTGTGTGTGTGTGTGTGTGTGTGTGTGTGTGTGTGTGTGTGTGTGAGTAATGCAGCTATTCAGAGAGCCAGAAGCTTTTCTGCTGATATGGTCCTGGGAGGAAACGGCTGGCTGAGATTACGGCACTAACACACACAGTGCATGCAGCCAAATTGTCCCCGGAGCCCTTGAGATGCCGACCAATCAGATGCAGACCCCTTTCACTCATTTATTCTTCCATACAGGCTTCCTTAGAACGTCTCCCATACTAATCAGTCAAGAGCTGAGACACGATCCTCTTCTCTCACCTTCACCCTGAACATCATCTCTCTCTCTCTCTCTCTCTCTCTCTCTCTCTCTCTCTCTCTCTCTTTCTCAATAATAAACCTGAGCCAGACCTGTAGAGACTCATGGTGGAGAACTAAGTAATGTTGTGAAGAAGGTCTTGTGGAAGTCAAAATGTCAACACGGCACGCCACAAAAACACACATTTCTACAGAGTGAACAAACACACAGAGAAAAGGGAGGAGCTTTTTGAAGAACGCTAGAACATTAGAACATTAGCCTGAGCAGTCGGTCCTCAATCCATTCATGTTTTTATTCTTTTTTATATTTACTTTAATAATACCAATTCTCAATTCTCCATGTTCCCCAGTGTTCCTCAGTGTTCATCATGTTCCTCGACATCCCTCTGTGTTTTTTCCCGTGTTCACCAGTGTTTTCTTTTTTATGCCAGATGCCTCAGTGTTCTCCATGTCCCTTAGTGTCCTCTGTGTTCTACCATTTCCTTCAGTGTTGCCCACATCCCTCAGTGTTCTATGGGTTCCACCACATCCCCCATTGTTCTCCATCTGCCTCAGTGTTCTTTATCCCTCAGTGTTTTTAATCTCCCTCAGTGTTCTCTATGTTTCACATTATCCCTCAGTGATCTCTGTGTCTTTAGTGTTCTTTGTGCCTTCTGTGTTCTCCAAGTTCCTCTATGTCCCTCAGTGTTCTCCACATCCCTTAGTGTTCCTCCATGTCCCTCAATGTTCTTCATTTCCTCTGTGTTCCTCTACGATCCTCAGTGTTCTTGATGTCCCTTAGCAATCTTCATGTCCCTCAGTGTTTTCCCTGTGATGGTGGGATGTGTGATGGTAGCCTTAGCAGACATTTAAAAGCCATTAAGACCATGATTACATCCTGAAACACACCACTTCCCTCCTCTTCTGCTCCTCTTCTCCTCCTCTTCTCCTCTCCTCCATCCTCCACTTTCCTCTCTGTGTTGTGTTTCCACGTCTCCTTCTCCAAAAACAGGTCTCAGAGCTCATTATCTTGCCGACTTCGGATAAACTTAGCGCCGGTGTTGTTGTAGCTCGGGAGATCGAGTGACGAGCTGAAGTGCGCACTTATCTCCTCTTCTTCCTGACTGGAGAAAGCGCTCACTCGTTCCTGTCCCGTCTTCAGCCGAAAACATCCTGAGGCTCAGCCATGAGATCCGTATCTCTGAGAAAACAAACAGGCCATGAAAGGAGAGCTAGCATAGGAGCTGCTCACGGCGTGCTAGCACTAGCCCTTATTATTTAGCCCTTAATGCTAGCTTTTTTATGCTAACATTATACAAAGAAAATGAAATGACAAACCATAAAAGATGGATAGCTACGATGGTGTTTAGCTTCAAACCATAGCTTGTTTTAGCATTTCTTCATGACAGAAGCTCGTTTCACAGCAATGTATATGGTTGACTTTCATGTTGAAAAATTCCCCTCAAATCATGCTAGGTCCTGTTCTATGAAAAATGCAGCATAGCTAACAGGATAGTCAGCTACGTCTTTAGCTTTATTTACAGTCTGCTGCTTGTGGCAATTTATTCAGGGTTAGCGCTAGCAAGCAAACATGGTATTTTATGTGTGAGAATTAATATATAGCTAAGAAAAAGTGCCTAGCGTATGCTAATACAGTCTGGCTTTTGTTCCAGTTGGGACAGTAACTAGTTACATGACAGAGCTTTCAGCTTTAGTAATAGCCGTCCTAGTTTTATATAACAACATTCCTCAACCTCTCTCTCTTTCCCTCTCTCCATCCCTCTCTCTTTCCCTCTCTCTTTCCCTCTCTCCATCCCTCTCTTCATCCCTCTTTCAGCACACAGGCCATTAACAGAGCACAGTTATAAAACAATGTGGTCATGGCGAAGGGGCTCGAGAGAGTGATTTATGACATCGCTATTCTCTGCTCACTTTAGCCGCCTCAGGGGTTGAGCGTAAATGAAAAGGCCAAGTTCATGACGCAGTCCCGCTGGAGTGTGTGGAGTTTCAGTGACGACGATTTAAACACTGAGGAAGAGGATGCTAGCTAACGACTCATACGGACTCACCTGAAATACACGGCTAATGATTAGCTCGCTAGTTACTGATTAGCTTCATGCATGTGGCTAGATTTCCTTCTCAACCTTCTAAGTTAGCAATTACAGTTAGTGCCATTATTATTTTTCCTTCTTGTTGTTTATTTATTCGTTAGATTTTTTCCATTTTAATAAAATGTATATAAAATACTGTGAAAAGCATTGTGTAAGTCTGAGATACAGAACGAGCATGATGCTAGCAGCTAGCTTTTCTGCTAACATTATAAGAATTACGTGTTAGCTTATCCGAAGTGCTGAACTTCTTTGACCATCGAGGCCCAGCTGAATCTAAATTTACACTAATGCTAGCTGCCGTTGGATCATCAAAAATCCAGCGTTCTGAACTACTAAGTAACCATGCTAACCCGAGGTCTGGCGTTGTTTCCGTCTGCTCAAACACGTCAGGTCAGGTTTTAAAGGTTTAAAGGTTCAGACAGAAACCTGGCCTTGAAGGGGCTTTGTTCCGGCGATATCTAACCACAGTTCTGGTCCGTCATGCAGGCAGTGCAACAAGACTTCGAGCGGAAGCGACAGCTGCGACCTGATGTGCTGTGGACGAGGATACAACCCGTACTCCGAGAAGGTGGTGGAGCGTTGTCACTGCAAGTACCACTGGTGCTGCTACGTCACCTGCAAGAAGTGCGAGAGGACTGTGGAGAGATACGTGTGTAAATAAATCTCTCTCACACACACACACACACACACACACACACTCACACACACTCACAGAGCGACGATCCGAGCTGGAATTCTAACGCATTTATAACACGTATCCTGCATTCAGGAACGCTGACGATCTGTAACCAAAAGCACTACGCTTTTTTTCTTTTTTTTTAGAAATATGTTTTTATATTTTATTTCGCCCAAAATTTTTTTTTTTTACATTTTTTTTTGTTGTTTTTTTTGATAGTAGAACATAAAAATTCTTCTCCAAACTTTTTTCAACTTTTTTCAACTTTTTTTTTTCAACAACTGACTTAAAAAATGTGTTTTTATTTTTGTATTTGTTTAATTTGTATGTATTTTTTTTAAAGGCAGATAATTTCAGAGCTTTCATTCTTATGCAGTTTATAAGAGGATTTTTTTTAATTATTATTATTATTATTGCAACAATTATACATTTCAGTGACTGGATATTTTTTTCCACAACTGTCCTAAAGAGAAATGTCTTTTTTGGTATTAATCCCTTGTATCAGGATTTCAAGAGTTTATTTTCATATACGATATGCTAAAAAATATTTTATTTGTACTATAAATATTGTTTTACAGGGAAAAAAAAAAACCCCAGAGGATCATTTTTCACTTTCCATGAATTGCATTACATTTTTTTATAAAACAAAACCATCCTAAAAAGAACTCTGTAATTTTTTAAAGTGCAGATTATATTCAGAGTTTTATTTTATTTTACTGTATGATACTCACAGAGAAATGTTTTATTTTTTTTTTAATGACCTGCCGTTATTAAAGAGAATTTACTCATTGTTTAGGCATATTTTATATATCTGGATATTAAAGTTTTATTTTCTTGTACAATACTGGAAAAGAAATGTCCTTATAAATATCAGGAGGGGGAAAAAAATCAAAAATTTGACTTTTTTGCAGAGATCTTCTTGTTTATTCCCATCATGTTCAGCTGATATAAAGAGAACTGGGACATGTCTTTTTTTTTTTTATTGTAAAATCGTGTGTAATACCTGGATATGGAGAGTTTATTTTGCTGTTGGATGCTCTGCTCTCACTCAGCCCCGGGTCTGTCCCGTGGAAACGGACACGCTCACTTCGTTCCTGGGAAAATAAACCATCACGCTTCAGGAGGTGGTGTTTAGGTTTTTTTTTCTTCATTTTTCATGGACGAGTGAAAGAGACTGAACCAGACGTGAACTTGTGGAACGGTTTGTGCGTCTCGGTCTGAATAATCCACAATTATGATTTTGATGGGAGAAAATATCCGTGTTTATATATTTGTCCCGTGCATGCAGGACCCTCGGATTTTTTTTTATCCACTGTTGCTGAAGTTTTCAACAAAAATAACAAACCAACAAACCAACCAACCAGCCGACCAACCAACCAACCAACCGCACATCATGAACCACTTATCTGTGGATGTACATACTGTCCTTTTTGTATGCTGAATTAAAAAAATAAATATTTATAGAGTAATTAAAGATTTTTTTCCTGAATGTTACCTAGACGTGGCTGTGTGTTTTGTGTTGTGTTTAGCTCAGGAGTGATGGAGGACGTTGTGGAGGGTTGCAGGTTTAAATGCTCGGCATTGCGGTAATCAGTTCGAGTCGCCTCCCTTGAACAAATACAATTCATCACAATTTGGCCTGATGCTAGTATAAATCAGCCTGAGCTCGCTACGAGGGCACGGAGCAGCCGCCCGACACGTAAACAACCCTGGGAAAGTGCTCTGGAACGCAGTGGGGACGAGAACGAAGAAAAGCTCCACCACTGTGTGCTGTGTCCTGGATTTCTGCATTCTAGGGTACTTTGGTTTTTGGGGTGCGGTAAAAATCCTCAGTACACCTTGAGGGGGTTTGGGGAAGGCAGGCCAGAAAAACGAGCGTGAAATTGATTTTTTTTAAATCTAGCATTGATTAAAAAACGTATTATAAATAAAGGCTGAAGAAATAAAATGCTGCGGAACAGAGGGGAACACGGAATCGCATTTCATTCCGTCTTCAAATCATTTCGATTTTAATTTGCACCATTTTGCGATTTGATTCGCTTCGATTCTGCTGAGCTTTGCTGTTTCCCCTTAATCACTCCGACCAATCAGCACGAAGAGGTCAAACCACATGACTCTACACGCACAGCTGAAGCGGGTCGATGAGTTTAAGGGGGAAAGAAATGGGAGAAACAACGCTGTAGAAGATCCAAGTCAATAATCCTTCCTGAACACGCTTTCTGTGTTACGTGTTAAATGAGCGAACGATGCGAATGAGTCACGGATGTATGTCCCATCAAAACCTGCTGCCAAGAGAACAATCAGAGGACACCCGAAAGCCCCCATGAGCCCCTCTAACCCTGGCGCAATTAGAATCTCGTTAGCAATTAGGACATTTTTACGCCATGGGTTTATTTAATAACGTAGCATGATTAGCATGTGCTTTTAACGATCAAAG
Organism: Silurus lanzhouensis; assembly: GCA_039877035.1. Classification (NCBI taxonomy): domain Eukaryota; kingdom Metazoa; phylum Chordata; class Actinopteri; order Siluriformes; family Siluridae; genus Silurus; species Silurus lanzhouensis. The sequence goes on along the minus strand of JBCEWE010000462.1, from coordinate 265,471 downwards.
TTTACCACAGTACACAGACATGAGGAGATGTTCAGAAGACCACCACAGAAACTCCACCTGAATATCATTCCATAGAGGGTTATGTACTCCACCTGGAAAAGGAAATTTACACTTGGATAAAATGCAAACAACATTATAAAGGAGGTTTGAGGGAGCCTCGAGGCTTTAGAAGTTTGGTGGGGTTTGTTTTGGCAGCGGTTAAGTAAATCAGTAACAACCTAAATATAACTGCAAGAAGTCGAAACTAGAAACATCAAACCAAGCTGAAGTGTAGATGATGAAAGATGGTTTGATAGAGTTTTGTTGCAGGTTTGAAAAGTTTGGAGGGTTTTGGGTGAACTCAGAGAGGGTTGAGGATAGCTTGAGGATAGCTTGAGGATACTGGTGAAGCTTGGAAGGGCTTTGATGGTTAAAAATGACAGTTGTTAGGGGTAGATGGGGAAAGTCTGTGAGGCAAATGAGAAGGAAGAAATGTCAAACACTTCAAATCAGTTACAATCCAAATATATATCCAGAATTAGTAGAAGTTAGAAATGTCAAACTGTAGAGAATAAAATTGAGACCAAGCAGGGTTTTGAAGGAGAATTTGTACAGTCATTCAGACAAAGACTGGAGGCAACATCAAATCATTTACTCTCCAAAAACATTTCTTTAGAAATACAGCTTTCATCCAGACTGAACCGAGCAGAGCTTTGAAGGAGATTTGGGGTAGTTTGGAGAACCTTTTGATCTGGTCTGGTTTTCGGAGTTTTTGCATGGTTTTGAGTCTACAGACTGAATGAAAAAATGAATTTTGTAAGTGAAGATTTTTTTATTATTTATTTTTATTTATTTTTTATTACTTAATACAAAATATTGTATAGAATATTTAGATTTGTTTTCGTATATTTAATTGTTTATTTGATAGTATTTATAGCTCTTACATCTTTAGGAGATATGCGTCATCAATAACGAACACAGTAACAAATTATGAACAAATTCATGGTACGAACAGTCGTTTGGATCGTAACTCGTTCGTAAGGTGGGGACGAGTTAATTAATAGGAGTATTAATAGGAGACATTGAAGGATTTAAAGGACAGTTTTTGGGTCCAGTTTGGAAAAGTTCTTCTGGCAGATAACAAGCCACATCAAGTTGCCAGAACCCAGTTCAGATATATCTTCAAAACTGAGCATCTAAAGACTTCAGAAAGTTCACACCAGCTGAACTAGAGATGATGAAACCAGAGGCTTGATCCCAACACCTTGATCATGTTAAGATTTAAAAGATGTTTGGTGGAGCTTTTTGAACCTGCAGGAGGTCTGAGAGGCTTGTTTCAGATGTTTGAAAGCGAACTTGTAGTAGATAATAAACAAGCAACATTTAGTTCCAGCTAGAAATTTCTAACCTTCAAAACCTAGCAAGAACATTTACACCTGGAGTTGTAGCAGGTTGAATCTTTTCTTAGGTTAGTTGGAAACATGTTCACGTTTGGTGAGTAATAAAACAAGTGACCTTTCTGTCATGCTGTCAAAGTCACCGTGCTAAGAATGGAAAGTGTCGAGGGGCAGGATGGTGAGGTATGTCGACTGAAAATATGTGTGTGTGTGTGTGTGTGTGTGTGTGTGTGTGTGTGTGTGTGTGTGTGTGTGTGTGTGTGTGTGTTCATGTCTGCAGCAGGTACAATGATGAATAAAGAACCTCAGCACTCAGAGCTCAGCCTGTCGACACACTCAAGGCGGTGTTACAGTGAGGGCAGATAGTGGTGTGTGTGTGTTTGTGTGTGTGTGCGTGCGTGCGTGCGTGTGTGTGTGTGTGTGTGTGTGTGTGTGTGTGTGTGTGTGTGTGAGAGTGTGTATGAGGTTATTAAACATAAGGATGTTCTTCAAGGGGGTTTCCAAAGTTTTTGTGTGGTTGAAGAGCATCAGAGTGATTTCTTTCCAGGGTTGTTTGGGTGGGGTTTGGTACCTTGGCTTGGTCGGGGCTGGAGCTGAAATACAGCACTGTGTGTTCAGAAGGAAGATAAAATTGGGGTTTTGAGGTAGTTTCTGTTTGGAAATTTTGAAATATTTTGGATTAATGTTGTAGGTATGTTGAGTCACAGGTGGTGTCTGGGATTTTTGATGAGGTTGAAGAAGGTCTGTGGGGATTTGGGGGTAAATATCACACATTTGGGAAGGGATGGTGTGTGTTTTTTACTGTGGTTCGTATTTGCTTAAAGGAGAAATTATTTTTAAACATTTAAGACATTTGAAAAAAGAAATAAAGAAAAGATTGGGAGGTTGCTATAATTTCTTTGGAGATGGGGTGGAGCTTGAGAGATGGTTCTGGCCTTATGGAGATGTTTGGAAAGGATGGTGTCAGTTTTTTGTATATGGAGCAGAGATTATAGAAAGGGGTATAGTTTTTTGCCAGTATGGGGTGAAGTATACAGATGTTGGTATTTTTTTAGAGATTTTGGGGCAGAGTTTGGAGGAGATTAATACGTTTTAGAGGCGTTTGGAGAACTTCAGGGGAACTTTAGTTTTTTTTATTATTTTGGGGGCTTTAAGGTTGTTTGGTGAAGTCGGGGGTAGTTGTTGAGGATTGTTTCAGGGTTCAGACAGGGTTTTCTAAATGTTTATGGGGTGGTTAGAGGAGGGGCAGTTGTCCTCGTTGTTCTTCCATCATTTGCTTTCAACAGCTCCATGGTTCTAACTGCTGAGAGGACGCATGACTGTGTCTATTAACAGAGCACAGGATTAGAGCATTACTGAGGGCTGTGAACTCTCTCTCACTTTCTCTCTCTTTCTGTCTCTTTGTCTTTCTTGTCTTTCCTCCAAAAGCTGCTCTCTTCTGTTAAATACTCTCCATCGATTTATGAGTTTTCCGGAGTTTAGCTCGCAGGCGTTCTTGCTAATTTGTTGGATTAAACATTAGATAATTTGAGACTTTAATGAGAATAAGTTCCTCTGTCCTCCTCATTCTTGCTTTCTCTCGTTCTCACAGAGGCCCTGCTGTGTGTCTCATATCCTCGCCTCATCTGTCGTTCTGATTTATACGTTTTTCAAAGGCTGCCATGTTTGGCACTTCGGGTCAAATCGTAGCTTTTTTTTTTCCTTTTCTCTCGCTTTTCTCTCTGGAGTTAGAGAACAGAAATGAATCCTGTCACTGATGGCTTTACCTGAAAACACTTTCTTTGGTTTAATTGTTAAATGTTAGAAATCGAGTCAGTTTTCAACATTTCCATTAAGGAAAATAAAACCAGAAGGTCTGGTGTTGAAATGCAGCTCGTTGCAGTAACAGAGTAGGTAATGAGTACAGTATTGTGTATTTATTTTCTGGTGTGTGTATGAACAGTGGTTTTCTTTGATGTCGGAGTATAAAGGCAAAGTCAAGCACAATTTTAGTTTGAAATCTCAAATCTCTGGTTTCTCGTGTGCTTACACATTAGATTCATCACTCCTTTTTTTCTTCGAGCTGAAGCACTTTTGAACTCGTTCTGTTTGTTGCTTCGTGGGTTTTGGGTCTTTTTGATCAGCGAATTGCGTGTTTACGGAATTGGTGAATGTAACTCTGTGTAATTAGAGTCTCTGCACATGGACAGTTTGTTAAAAGCTTAAAAAAAGCTACCGGATGCGCTGAAGAGCTGAGAACTTTACAACGTCATCAAGTTCTGTGCTAAAAATCAAACAGGTCAAATTTCTGATCCAAAGCACCCTCAGTCTCATCGACCTGATCGGATCGACCTTGTTTTGACCTTTTTTTTAAAAAAGGAAGAGAATGAGCATTCCTGAAACTCAGCGTGAACTCGGCCCCTGCCTCTGCCTCCTGCCCAAAAAGCCTCAAAGGCACTGAAACGGAAGCCCAGCAGTCAGATAATGGGGGCCGGACAACTCCAAAACCCGGGGGTCGGCTTTTGTTATGCACACCAACACGCCTTCTGAAGGAGAGACGTTAGAGAAAGGACGTGGGATCGTTCCCGTCCTTATAGAGGCGCTAATTACCTTGGTGGGCGTGGCCGAGACATCAGCTCAGACGTCAATCTCTTATCACATGACCCACGAAAAAGTCTGAAAGGTTATATTAAACATCAGCAAATATTTTTATAGAAAATAAATACTTTACAATTCCACACATATCAAACATTAATGTGACACCCAGTCATGTGTTTCCTCAGAATTATAATATAGAACACATTTCGGCTGATATCTAAAATCAAGTCAAGTTTATTTCTATAGCGCTTTTCACAACAGACATTGTCTCAAAGCAGCTTTACAGAATTTTAACAGTTAAGGTGAATGTGTGCATTAATCCCTGATGATGAGCAGCCATGGCAACATGTCTAAAATGAATCCACGCTAATTCAGTGCCACCACGAAGAAGATTATTTTCTTACAGCAACTTACAGCTTCACCTCAGACACTGGAGACTCCTTCCATAAACATTGCTCTATCATCTTTTTTTATCTGTTGATGTAAGAAGAGAAGAGAAGAGAAGAGAAGGGAAGAAAAGAGAAGAGAGGAAAGTAGAAGAGAAGAGAAGAGAAGAGAAGAGAAGAGAAGAGAAGAGAAGAGAAGAGAAGAGAAGCACACAGAAGACCATAAACTTCACCAGGGTTTGTTTTGTGCTCGATGTGGGTTCGGTGCTCATTGTATCCGGAGACAAAGCAGCCTGACTGCAGAGGTATAAAGCTATTGTGATGTAGTGAGCCACACAGTGAACGCACTTTTCACCCGTACGTCCCTCCGGTGTGTGTTGAGTGAAACGACCATCATCAGCACGGCCCTGTGTGGAATTTTCTTGCATGTTGCTATGACGCTCTGCGCAAAATTATGCCGCATCCCTGAAGGTTACGTTACCCGGGATGACTGCTGCTGACTGGTTTCTTTCTCGGGAAGTTACGTTTTAAACCATAACATTTAACTCAGAGTTTAAATGCTAACACAAGATGGTATCATAAAGTTTTGACTCGCTCTGTTTACAAGAAAGTATCACCTTCAAAATAATACAGTAATACAGTGCTTCCGGTGCTCCCAGTGCTCCCAGTGCTCTTCTGGAACGTGTCCTGGAAGTCTTCTTTTTGAAGCGTGTCAGAACAGCACCAGTTGCACGGCTCCTGATGTACACTGGACCATGTCTTTTGGCACACTGACTTAAGAAGGCAGGTGCTCCCTGTGACTGTGTGTGCAGCTTCGTGCTGCCATCTGTTGGCGTATTACAAAACTAGTCTCTAAACTTTTTGATACCACCTCCTTTTAAATATTTTCTGATGTCAAAGTGTGTGATTCAGGATTGTGTGATTACAGTAAATAACTTGCAAAACAAGAACATAAAACTACCTGATCACAGCCCTGCTCTGGAGACCTGCTCTGGAGCTCTGCTCTGCCCTGCTCTGGAGACCTGCCCTGGAGCCCTGCTCAGCCCTGCTCTGGAGACCTGCCCTGGAGCCCTGCTCAGCCCTGCTCTGGAGCCCTGCTCTGCCCTGCTCTGGAGCTTGTTAGATTATCAGCCAATCAGCAGTTGTTTCTCAGACTACCGTATATAATACAGATCATAACCCAAAGGAATATCACTAATCAGGGTTAATGAAGCACTGCTTGAGTTTCATTTATGCTCTGCAAGTTTATGTGAAATGTTTGGATGGACAGCTCCTTGACTATTATGTAATTCTCTCTGGATGGGTCTCAAACATCTCATTAATTACTGAAGTAACCACATCCAGAACATTTTCCACAGTTCACAGCACTGACAAGGCTACTTTCTGCAGCTGTTTATTCCCTATTTCACACTAGCCAATGAGATAAAAGTGACGTTAAGCCCCGCCCTTTAGTGGTTTATGTCAGAATGGAGAATGGTTTGAGTTGCAGATAAAAGTTCTTTAGCACATTTGGCATATGTGAAGTGTCTCAAACCAGCCAATCCGTGAGGTTTCTTTCATTAGCGTCACAAAATTATATTTTCACACCGCATTGCACTGGGATGCTGTAACTGCAGCTACTTTTTGTGTTCTGATAGCATAGCTAGCTAGCAAAACATCATCACAACATGCAGTGTGAAGGAGGAGCTCATCCATAACGTTTTCAATTAAAATAAATCTTCTGAAATTTTTGGTTGTTCAGAACTAAGTTTAAAATAGAGTTTAGGGCACACACACACACACACACACACACACACACACACACACACACACACACACACTTACACACAAGTGGGACTTTCCTCTCAGACCGAGTCCACGTTAATTCATTACAGCGAGGAATGTTCGCGTGTCATGGCGTGTTAAAACCACACAGGTTTTAGCGTTGTGAACTCAGCCACGTGTTTAAGAAGGAAAAACAAGAATTCACGCTCAATCACGTTTAAAATATATCTCTAAATTTAATTAAGATCACTGTACGGACCATGTGACAGGCCCACATGTGAAGAGAGACAGGTGTAAAAACACTAATCCCGGAGCGCTATTAGGACGATGGTTAGATTAATCATTGTCCCGCTGATGTGAAAAATCTAATGGAATGAGTGAAACGAAAACAAGCGAAGAAATTTCAGCTAATGAAGTGCTGGCAGTGAGTCCTCCTGGCCTTCCAAATGGAAAAAACGTCTGAAAGTATGTGCGAAATGAAGCGCGTGGTGATGGCAGCTCAGAGGAGGGGGTGAACCTGGAAAAACGTTTCCTGTAATACCAGTAAACGTGATCACGTCCCTGAAGACACGCAGCGATCAAAAATCAACAAACATGGTGACCGTCGCAAGCTACTGAGTCTTACAGCGGTTTTAAACGTCTTCTCTGTGACTCTCCACCACCCCCAGCCCCTTACCCCATACACACACACACACACACACACACACACACACACACACACACACCACCACCACCCCGAAACCGAGCCTCCATTACACTGGTATTGAATTTAATCACCTTTGGCTTGCGCTTGCGTTCGGTTGATTGCTGCGAGTAATTGCTTTGGCCCGGTGCTCAGCACAACCTCGCTGATTTCATCACCATCGTCTACCTCTGTTCTCATTACACAGGCTTTTAAAATAATTATAATAATAAAAATAAAAATAAAAACTCATGCTGTTGGACGACGGAGCTCATGGCTCACGGCTCACTCTCGACTGCACTCGAGCAGAATCCTAAAGCGCATGTTCAGCTACAAAACCCTGATTACAGACGCGATCAAAACTTCCTGACGTCAATAAAACAACATCAGAGGTTCGATAACAGGAGTTATAAGTGAACCATGGTTTGGGACGGGACCAGAGACGCTGCAAAGCTACAGACATCTCAAATTCAGAACAGGGAGTAGAGAGAGAGAGAGAGAGAGAGAGAGAGAGAGAGAGAGGGAGAGAGAGAGAGAGAGAAATGCTTAATCGGATTTTCTTTCCTTCCTTAGTTTTTACCAAATTCTTCAGCACTGCTGAGTTCTGGATTGTGATTGGTTAGAAGTCAGGCGGTGATTAATTCTCTATGTGAACACTGACTAACCGCATCAGTACCTGACTTTACTAACACCCTTGTAGCTGAATGAGTACAAATCTCCATAAAATCTATTAGAACATCTTTCCAGTAGAGTAGAGTTTATTGTATCAGTAGATGAAGACTCAATGTGGAATGAGATGTTTAAAAAGAAGCACATAGCAACCTTTAACACAGATCAGCTATAAAATTATAACATTATAACGTTCTGAGTGGTGAAGTGATAAACTCTGATGATTTTCATCGTGGCTCCTGTTAGTGGGTGGATTTATTTATTAGGCAACAGGTGAACATTTTGTCCTCAAAGTTGATGTTAGAAGCAGAAAAATGGGCGTAAAGATTTTAACGTCTCTAAAACTGCAGCTCTTGTGGGATGTTCTGGTCTGCAGTGGGCAGAATCTATCAAAACTGCTTCAAGGAAGGAACAGTGGTGAACCGGCGACAGGTTCGTGGGGAACGAGGATCACTGATGCACGTGAGGAGCGAAGGCTGGACGTGTGGTCCGATCCAACAGACGAGCTCCTGTAGCTCAAACTGCTGAAGAAGTTCATGATGTTGATGATTGACAGGTCAGGGAAAGTGGGACTAACACAGTATTAGGCAGGTGGTCATAATGTTATGCCTGATCGGTGTGTGTGTGTGTGTGTGTGTGTGTGTGTGTGTGTGTGTATATATACACACATATACATATATATATATATATAGTCTGTGAGAGAAGAGCGGATCAGGAAGATCTATATGATGATGTTTCAGCCCTCTTGTAAATCGGCCGTATAAAATTCTGATTCTGTTTCATAAACCGTGTCAAGGGTTTTTTCTTTTTTTTATTTCCACATCATCTCCCAGAGACAGACGAGGCTTAAGGCTCTCACGGCACTGTGATTTGGAGCGGATTACAAAGTGTAAATATGAGGTAGGATCAGTAATGAGGCGAAGCTGCAACACAGTTCTCACTGTCGTTTACTGTAAAACCGAGATATAAAAATGTTCCTTCGTAATTTTAGGGAAAACGAGTCTATTGTTATACAGATTGAGGTTTTATTGGTTTGGCAGATCAACTGAGCGAGAGAGACTTCAAACCAAGTGCATGGCCGAGCAGCTGGGGGGGTTCAGGGTTCAGGGTTCATGAGATTTGAACTCACAATCTTCTGGATCCTAGGACACTAAAACCTGACCATGAAACACTGCTGCATTAGTCTTCCACAGAATCAGATTTCTCTCTGTAGCAAGAGTCTGAAATGTGTGTCATAACAGTTGCAATGGTTGTTGTTGTTTTAAGGTTTGAAATTCAGAAATAGTCTTATTTATTAATATGACACACAGATATACATTACATTTTATAGTCGATATAAAAGGGTGTGTGTTGGATTCGGGTGTGGCGCAGAGTTGTGCTAATCACACTAATCATGCTAATCATGCTAATTGTGCTAATCACGCTAATCAATGCTGCCTCAGATGTTTTAGCGACCTCATGTTTTCATTTTTGGAAAAGAAAACACACAAACACACACATACCAATCGATTAGTTTTCAGTCTGCAGGCAGGCGTGCGTGTGTGTGTGTGTGTGTGTGTGTGTGTGTGTGTGTGTGTGAGACGGAGAGCCGCTCTTCACGCTTAACTGCTTCCATCAAATTATTTTTACTAGATGAGGTAATGTAACATATTTAGTGCCAAATAACGGCCTGTTATATAGTGCTTTATAGGTGTGTGTGTGTGTGTGTGTGTGTGTGTGTGTGTGTGTGTGTGTGTGTGTGTGTGTTGATATTCAGCTAAAAGTTTCTCGATCCGCTCTAAACCCTCGTTGTTTCATTTCTCTGCGAAAGGAATCGTGTGCAGTGTTGGAGCTGATGGATGGTGGGAGTTTGCTGCGGCGGTGATTTATTGGTCGGCGGTGCGAGCGCTCCTCGGCTCATTCTCAGCTCAGAGTGGAGTTTTGACAGTTAAGAGAAGTCCATCAGTCTTTACGCAGCTTTGACCCTGTTCATGGGCCACATACATCAAACCCCAAACCCACTCCCCCACCCCTCGCCTGATATACACACACACACATCAACACACATACACACACACATTACCACACACACACACACACACACACACACACACACACACACACACACATTACCACACACACACACACACACACATTACCACACACATTTATATTCCTGCTCCGACAGGCGCTACACCTCCGAGTCAGCGCCCCACCGGGACACATCCGTCTGGATCCCGAGCTCCAGAGCTCACAGTGTCCCCGAGCACATTCTATTACATCTATATACAAATATTTAAAAACATTTTTAGCATACAAAATTTCCTGAACAACCTGAGAGACTGTAATCTAATCTTAATCTTAATTTCTTTAAGACATTTTATCAGGAACATCTCCAAAAAGGTAAAAAAAATTATAAAAATAAATAAATAAAAGATTTTAATTATTTAAACATTTCTTGCAAAACAGAAATAAAACTTTCCTCCAAATTCTTCAAATCATCTGAGGATTGTGAAATGTTTTTAATGCGAACATCAAAAATCAAAAAAGCAAAACAAAAATTCGTACACAACCTCCAGAGAGACAGAGGAGCTTCAGAATAGCAAAAATTTTGAAGGAACTTTGTGCTCAGATATTTTGTACAAACTGAAAAATAATCTGTGATTTTTGAGAAACATAAGAAGAATCTGAGAGAAAAACAGAGCTTTGGCTTTTCTCATAGATAAACATTTCTCCTAAACCCTACTATGCCTCAACGTTCCTCCAGCGTTCCTCCAGAGTTCCTGCGTTCCTCCTTGTTATTTCTCCCCTCGTTCACGCTTCAGCTCTCTGTGTTCTGGACGCTCGGTATAAAAGTGCTCATTATCGGAGTTGGAATGGTGCTGAAGCCTCGGTCAGGAGTTCACTAGACTATAAAACGTTCACTTCCTCATCGTGATCAGCGGATTGAGGGTTTGGACAGGAAGCCGAGCAGCTGGAGAGCCACCAGGACACATCTCGCTAATGACGTGTGAAACACTAAACTCTGTAAACTGCATGTGTGTGTGTGTGTGTGTGTGTGTGTGTGTGTGTGTGTGTGTGTGTGTGTGTGTGTGTGTGTGATTGATAGTTAAGAGAACTCTCTGTCTAGAACCGAGCTGTGGGTGGGTTCTCCTCACATGATGCAGGTCAGGGAGTAACCTCGCCTTTCTTCTCACCATGAAGGATTGTGAGATGTGGGCTACATCCAACAACCTTAGCCGAAGCTACACATTCATGAGAGACACATTATCAATAGAAAGATGTAATGTTGCTGAAACGTTACTTTTGGAGCGCTGAAGCAACTGTGTTGGATATTTAGAGGAAACTGTGCTAGCAATGTTTTCTTTCATCTTAGTGAGAAATTAATAAACTCACAGCAGATGTCAAGAGTCAAAGTTCACCTCTTGCTTCTCCTGCATCACTGATTCACCACTAAACAGCCAATCAGAACACTCCGTCTCCAGTCACACTTCTTCAGGACACTTTGGATGGTGAAAAGAACACAAGGGAAATAAAACCCAACAAAGCTTTTCTGCACGCATGAATCGATTCAATTAATCCGAGTCGTTTAAAAGAGTCGTTTGAAATAAATCCTGTAAAAGAGGACGAGGATGCAACAGAGGGACAAAAAGCTCAGGCTTTCAAATCGATTCGCGTCATAAAAGGCACATGTGAGACGCTGAACCGAGTCTAACACATCTGTATCCAGCCGTTCAAGCTTAAAAAGCAGACTGAGGAGAAAAAGAAGAGTGAGGAACAAGGAAAAGGAGGAGGAGGAGAAAAAAGTGACGGAGAGAGAAGGAATGTTCATATGGTAGAGCTCCACAGCAGGATGATGGAGATGAATCTGATGTTTTGCTGCATGATTAGAGTCAGACCAGAAAAGCTCTTCATGGAAGTCATTTCTCATCAGCATCTCATCATTAGCACTGCATATTTCCTTCCTCGTGTTCTCCACATCCAGCTCACAGAACCTCACAATCATCTCAAGAAACCATTTAGACTCTTCGATCCCTTGGGATAACTCAGCTGGCTAGCGTTTATTTTTCCTCTCTCACTCTCTCACACTCACACACTCACACACACACACACACTCACACACACACACACACACACACACACACACACACACAAAACCATATGTAGACCCTTCTTCATTATTACCATCAATTCTGACTAGCCTCAAATAAATCACTTTATAAACAGCAATAACAAATAAATAATTCATACTTTACGCATTAAACGTTTCCGGATACAAAATTAGCCTACCTGCAGCTAAGTGCCGAGTTTTTGCTAACTGTGTCACTGCTAGCGAGCGGAAACAGACTTTTCAACAAACTATCCTACACAACGCCAAGCACGAGCTATGCAGCATTTAACACATGCTAGTCAACAGCTTGTTTCATTTCCATTATGCTAGCTTCCTATTGCTAACTTTTAACAGTTTTCTATAACTAGCTACATTACCACAGAATAATATTTAAAAATTGTATAAATATTTTGTCTGAGACAGATTTGTGCATAACTAGCCTACATAATGCTAAACGCTGTCTTCTCAGTTAGCAGTCTTACATTTGTTCACTTTAAAAGGTTTTTGATTGCTAGCTCTAATAATAATATTAATAATAATAGCTATTACATTTATTTCTGCCAAAGTGTCGGATGTATCCAATATAACACCCAGAACACCCAAAACTAGCTCAGGTAATCACAAGTAAGTGCTGTTATACAGCTAGCTAACCCTCGCTACTTTTTTGGGAATCTTGCATTATATTATAGCTAGCTAACATTCTTCTATCTTGAATATTTCTGCTAGCTAGCATTTATTAAATATGCGTTAATAAAATAACTTGCTTTATTTTAAGTACATTTTCATCTGAATGTTATGGATTTGCCTGAAAAGCATAAGCTAGCCAAATGCTAAGCTAAGCAACGTTAGCTAGCTTAAGGGTGTTTTTTGCTAATCAGGAATCCCAGCTACTGTAGTTGGTAGCAATCAAACTGTCAGCTCTCGGCTCTGTCTCAATGTGTCTGCGTGGCCGAGCGCTTCTCTCACCTTGCTGCAATGTTTTTCCAGGCGCATATGCTAACGTTTAGCATAAAAGCAATTCTCTAGTTAATTTAGTCTCAAGAGGAGAGAGAGAGAGAGAGAGAGAGAGAGAGAGAGAGAGAGAGAGTTTGTGTATGAGCTGTCTTGAATGATTGAGAATCTGAGCCTTGATAATTACTCGTGCAAAAACCCTGTGGGGGAAATTAGTTCGCTCGCTAACAACACTCGCTTCCCGAGCTATAAATGAACAAATATTTGCCAAAAATTTTTTTTTTAAGTTGGACTTACTGCTCAATTTGCCGACATACAAAGCTAGCTGGCTAACACAGCTACACAACTGCTTATAAACATCACCGCTGAGTTCTGGACTGTGATTGGTCAGAAGTCAGGTGATAATTAATACTCTACAGCAGCTAAAGCGCACATGCGATGTTTTCTTTCGGTTATTTAAAATTAATGGAAGGAGTCTCCAGTGTCAGAGGTAAAGCTGTAACTTTGGGACAGAGGGTTTATGAAAGAGAGAATAAAGAGAGACTAGTGAGAGACTGAGTGTTTATAGCTGCTATAACGTACGTGACAACAGAAACTAACATGTTTCACAAACTCTATGTAACTCTTACACTCTCTCTCTCTCACACACATGGAGTGCATTACATAAATGAAGCAATGTGATTAGCACTACACTCGCGGTGTGTCATTAAAATAGTCAGCTAGCCTGGAATAAATGGATACGATGAATAAGAATAAGAATGAATAAAAGAATGCAGAGAACAATGGCACGCTGCACTTTTTTTTCCCCTATCTGGGTTGTGTGGTGTTATAACTCATCACTCCGGACACTAACAATGAAAATGTTAGCATCGGGTTTCACGGGATTGTGGTGTAATACATAATTAGCCGTATATATTGCCTTATTTTCTTTTAGAGCAGCCTGCCAAGGGACGATTAGCGCTGCGGGTGAAACCAGCCACCTCACTTCACCCCTGGATGGACCGTTCCATTCCGACTCACATGTAGGGGTGTGTGAGGGTTACAGAAATGAGCCGCGCCAACGTCTGTCTCAGGCCTTCGATTCATCCGAGGGATTTCCTGATTTGCTGCACTTCTTTTTTCACGTCCTCTAAACATGCTGATGGAGATCAGGTGATCGAGTTGACACGATCAATCCTCACCTCTGTCGCATAAACCTGGTGTACTTTACAAAACCCTGAGCCAAGCATGTGTCGGAAAAATCAGTTAGGAGTGAGTGCTTTCTCTCTCTCTCTCTCTCTCTCTCTCTCTCTCTCTCTCTATCTATCTATCTATCTATCTATCTATCTATCTATCTATCTATCTATCTATCTATCTATCTATCTATCCACATCATTTACTGTGATTCCATTCCAGCATGTTCAAATGTAAATGGGCGGAGCTTAACTGCACAGTGTTTAATGAGATACAACAAAGGCTTTTTTTATATAAAACCACGCCCAAATGGGGGTGTGGTCACATGGTTGGGATCTAGAAGCTGGGGTGGAGGTTACAGAGCATTGTTGAAGATAACTAACAGTGTAAATTGTAAATAATGTTCCAGTGTTTTTGAGTGTTTATATAACAGTCTCGGTGTGTGGATGTTTTGAGTTAGCATCAGACAAGACGTGGAACTCACTATGACCTTGAGGGGTGCAAAAGAAGGTCACCAGAATCCCTGAATCCCTGTATAGAGTGTGTAAATAATGTGATGCTTATACAGCAATGGTTTACTGAACTGCACTGATGATGATGGTGATGATGATGATGATGATGATGATGATGATGACAGAAGCCCTGATGATATCTGGATGCGGTTTTGAAGGTCATTACAGGGTATTATGGGTTTTTTTCTTGCGGTCAGGCTCTGAAACGGCGTCTCTGTCTCCATGCAGATTTTAATTAAAGCACAACAAAGGCGGTACAGAGACTCTGATCGCTCGCCGCTGTGTTTATGAGAGATGCTCTTGGGCTCGGATGTCTCTGAACCCCAGCTGTAGGAAAACTTGTCCTCACAAAGCTGCCGTTTGTGTGCGGTTTGGGGGGAGTGAGGGGTGAGGGGAAGTGGTCGCTTATACACGCTATCAAAAACACAATCACAAAAGCAAACAAACAATCAATCAAAGCAAAGCGTGCACACTCAAATTCCAAAGAGACAGAATTCTGCGGCCTCGGGATACAGTATGAGACGGAGACATGGTTTACATTGAGCAACCTGGTCTCTCTCTCTCTCTCTCTCTCTCTCTCTCTCTCACACGCTACTTTTTCTTTCTTCCAGTTCAGTGTCATGCAGTAAACACTGAAGTTATTAAAGCTTTGGAACAGAAGACAGAAAGAGAGACAAAGTGAGACAGAAGAATAAACAGAGACAGACAAAGAGTGAGTGAGACAGATGGAGAGACAGTAAGAAAGATGGAGAGACAGTGAGACAAAGGGAGAGACAGAGTGAGATAGATGGAGAGAGAGTGAGAGAGAAGAAAATAGTGAGATAGATGGAGAGAGAGTGAGAGGGAGTAAGACCAATGGCGAGACAGTAGAACAGAAGAGAGAGTAAGAAAAATGGAGAGAGAGTGAGACAGATAGAGAGAAAGAGTAAGGCAGAGAGAGAGAGAGAGAGTGAGAGAGATGGAGAGAGAGTGAGAGAGATGGACAGAGAGAGTGAGGCAGATAAAGAGGGAGTGAGACAGAAGAAAAGACAGAAGTGAGACATATGAAGAGACAAAGTGAGACAGATGGAGAGAGAATGAGACAGATTATAAACATGAACTATGATTGATTTAACTAAGATCATATTTCAGGTTTTTCACAATTTGTATTTTTTCAGCCATGTACAACCATAAATGAACATCTATACGTCTAACGTGTAAAACTTGTAAAACGTGTAAAACGTGAATTGAGATTTCAAAGTGAAACATGGTGTTCAGCTGCACGAGTCTTTTAGACGTTTGTTGTCCCACAACTGCGCACTTCATGTAGCCCACATGTTCTGTCAGAGGTCAGAAGGTCACTGGCGCGATGTTGAACAGAGATGCTCGAGGTGGTTTCTGTAATAAACATGTTACTCACTAAAGAACGTACTACTACTAACTCCTAATGAAGATCTCGTTTCACTGCCTACTTCAGTCCTACGCTGAACTTCAGCATAAAACTGCTATGTAGCATTAGCATTAGCAGAGTCCACTGCTGCTGCACATGTTCATGCATGTCTAAGGAAGGAGGTTCTGCTCCATCTACACAGGAGGCCGTTTCACATCCATAAATCTCCTGGTCTCTCCAGCAGCCTGAGTTTCACAACAAACACAGCAACTGGACGCTTTCAACAGCTGCTGCTTCTGGAGGAAGAAACGTTCAGAGAACATTCAGTTCACATGAAGTTTTCTTTTATCTCTTTCCCAAAGCTGCATACAAACCTTCTCACAACTCTTTCCATCAGCTCACAACATCTTAGAACTTCTCACATCTCACAACTCCTCAAAAGATTTCAAAACTTCTCACAACATCTCCCAACTCCTCACAGCATCTTATAACTTTTCACATCTCATAACTCCTTATTATACTGAATAACTCATCACAGCATCTCACATCTCACAGCTTCTCACATCTTCTAACAAACATCTCCCCAATCTTCATAGCATCTCACATCTCGTAACTCCTTATTATACTGAATAACTCATCACAGCATCTCACAACTTCTTACAAACATCTCCCCACTCTTCATAGCATCTCACATATTAGAATTTTTCACTTCTCACAACTTCTTACAATATTTCACAACTATTCACAACATCTCACATCATCTCACAACTCCACACCAAAACAAACTCTTCCTAATCAAACTCTCACAAATCAAGAGATATTCATCATTTCCTGCAGGTTTGATTTCCTCCTCAGACTTTACTCCACTCAGTAGTCTGCACTGCTGAGTTCTGGATTCTGATTGGTCAGAAGGTGTTGATTAATTCTCTATAACAGCATCTCGCATAGACATGCAGCTGCACCTCACAGGTTTATATAAATACACTCTGATACATATGTCCGAATAAATAAATATATGTGTGTGTGTGTGTGTGTGTGTGTGTGTGTGTGTGTGTGTGTGTGTGTGTGTGTGTGTGTGTGTGTCTAAAAAAGAGAGAGAGAGAGAAAACCATAGAGAGAGAAAGTGAAAGAGAAAAGGAGGAGTGTAGCACAGATTTATCTGTCCTCTTATGTGGAGCAGCACTCATCATGGGGCCAAGGGGAGGATGTGTATATACACACACACACACACACACACACACACACACACACACACACACACACACACACACACTACACACACCTACAGTAAGTCTGCCTCACACACTGTGCTGTCTCACCTCCACTCCACGTTGTTCTGACTGATGGTTTCCTCCCTCACAGTTTTGCTCTATTTATTTGAACACTGAGGTCACGACCCCTGCAGCTGAAGCCTAGATAAGTTTGGAGCTCTCACACACACACACACACACACACACACACACACACACACACACACACACACACACACACACACACACACACACACCGTATTTATGACAGAAAGGATGACGGTGTATCCTGGAACAGCGTGAATCTACAAACGAGTTTAAAAGAAGAACCGATGTGGCACTTATGGAAGGTTTAGGATGATTTAGATGTGTGTGTGTGTGTGTGTGTGTGTGTGTGTGTGTGTGTGTGTGTGTGTGTGTGTGTGTGTGTGTGTGTGTGTGTGTGAGATAGACACAGACACAGACGGCTCACTGTCTGTCCGCTCACTGCAGTTATTAATACAGTTAACCCTGATACTCTACACGACTTTACCAATCTAAATCAACATCTCAATGATGTAGTGCTCAGACCTTCATCACCTGGTGTCCATCAGGCCCATCATTTTATTACACTGTTACTCCATTACTCTGTTACAACGTTACTGTGTTACTCCAGTGTATGTTTTCCTGGTGAGATGAAATGTTGTTGTTATCCTTTTTTTCCCATTTATAGTTACATTTTATGTTTCTGAGATGAGTTGAGTTAATGTTATGTAGGTTTCCATCAGGAATCAGGAGTAGCATCAAACAATCTCACCTCTTCACCTTTATCTTCACTCACGTTGCTTACCTCTGCACCAGGACCAGGAATTTCACTTAAACATTTCTTAACATTGTGGCATTTCTGGACACGCCGACTTTCAATCACTAACAGTTTTAAAAGAGGTTTTCAGCGCTTCCTCCACCCTCTTTGTCTCTGTGAGTTAACATAGAGTTAGCTTCTGAAATTAGTCAATCAACACACACATACACACACACACACACACACACACACACACACACACACACACATATATCTCAGCAACTACAGAAACTACAACAATACAGAAGACCAAAGCTTCAATCTCCACCTCCATCCACACTCACATCATCTGCTCCACATCTTTCTCCCGTGTTCCGTAACTCTCACGGTTCCTGGAGCGTGTGCTGGAGCCCTGGGTGAAGGAACTCATCCAGAAGAAAGGTCCTCAAAAGGTTCCAGCAGAAACACAGGCAACTATCAAGTCATGTGCACTACATAGAAATCTGAAAGAATGATGGTGAACAAAGACTTCACAAATATTTACACCACTTCATTGTTTCTTTCTCTCTCTCTCTCTCTCTCTCTCTCTCTCTCTCTCTCTCTCGCTCTCTCTCTCTCTCTCTCTCTCTCTCTCTCTCACTCATTTTCTCTCTCACTCATTCTCTCTCTCTCTCTCTCTTCCAAATGCCTGTGTGTTCACCATCTTGGCTCCACTGCACTGCTGTTATTCTTATAAAGCAAATATTTGTAGTTGTTTCAGCAATGGTGAGTCCTGAGAAAAGCTTCTACACAAACACACACACACACACACACAAACACACACACACACACACACATACACACACACATGTATATATATATATATAGTGCCACATGGTGTTTTAAGGCTGTAGATGTTTCAGTATGGAGGTGAAGAGCTCGATTGACACTTCGTCTCTGTGGGATATTATGACTCTGACGCTGCACAACAGTCTGGGAAAATTACATCATACACTGACCTCGCCCACTACCCATAATGCATTTCACAGTACAGAAGAATAGAGGGACAAAAGGATAAGAATGACAGTGTAATCAGAACAGAGACAAACAGAAGGACAGAGGGACAGAAATAGATACGGACAGAGGGATCAGGAGGACAGAGTGCAGGAGCACCACAGATTTACACAAAAGGTTTTGAAACTGGTGTAGCAGATTACAGGCGACAGCACGCATCTGGAAATAACTTTTTTGTGACATCATTACTACTAAAAAAATCTTCCCGCTCTACTTATTAACCATATGTGAATTCCGAACTCTGGGGTTGGAGGATTTCATTCCACCAAGCACCTGATTCCACTTGCATAATTAATCCTTCATGGTCTTCAAACAACTCATACTCATGTCTCAGCAGTGTTTCTGCAGATTAGATTGCACATGCCTGCTGTGAGACGTCCAGACGGCCGATACGCTCACCCTCGAATATCAGCCAACGATATTAGTCAAAAAGCAGAGGAGTTCATGAAAACAGCATGACATGTTCCTATCCTCTGAGACATGTGAAGCTTATAGTGGCGTAACATGCTAAGATAAACATGCTATCTGTACTCTTCCACATATACAAACATTCAGACAGGTGTGATTGGTTAGTGTTACTGTGATTGACAGGGGAGAGAAAATATGCCCCTCCCACCCAGAGTGAACGAAAGGTTTTGCTCCAGTGGCTTACAGCATTAGAGGACCTCATCAGGGTTAAACCTCAGGGGCCAATCCTGGGCTCTCCCACTGTTATTACTGTCCCCGAGATAGTTTTGAATGAACATTAACTGACTGAACTCTAGTTTAACGTCTAACGTTTTTCCTCTATAGCTTTGATAAATTCTGAAATGTGATTGGTCAGAAGACAGAGGGTTGATTAATTCTCTATAAAAGCAGCTACGGCAGAAATACAGGTTTAAATAAATGTTTACGTTCTGATACGTTATCGTTTCCGTAGTAACTCCTCATTCATAGGAACGTGTACCACTGATAATCAACAGAGGAGATAAAAATGAGGTGAAGGAGGGAGTCTCCAGTGTCAGCACTTTGAAAGAAAAGAAAGTGATGTGGAATAGAGCGAGACTGAACACAGACTGCTGTAGATTCTCAGCATTTCCGCAGCAAATTAAACTGAAATTATACTGAAATATTTATTTCTATTTAACTCCTGTTGTGTGTATAGTGGTACATTCCACACACTCACTCTCACTCTCTCTCTCTCTCTCTCTCTCTCTCTCCTTCTTTCGCCCTGTCTATCTCTGTCTGTCTGTCTCACTCCCTCTCTCCCTGTCTCTCTCTTTCTTTCTGTGTCCCTCTCTCACAACAGAGACAAGAAAAGCATTTATGCATGGCTGTTCTTTTAAAAATCCGAGTCTGACATTCTTCTGCGTCCTGAGAGAGACAAAATACAGTGTGTGTGTGTGTGTGTGTGTGTGTGTGTGTGTGTGTGTGTGTGTGTGTGTGTGTGTGTGTGTGTGTGTGTGTGTGAAGTATGTAGTGTCAGCCTGTTGCACCTCCTTCTCGATTTGCACAATATACGACTTTAAACTGAATCACATACAGGCGTGTAACACATGTCCGCCGCACATCTGGATAAAAAAATTCATCATCATCATGGTGCACTACAGCATGCAGGTTTTTTTCCTGCTCGTACTTCTGCTGCTGTCACAGGAAATATCAGGAAGAGAAAATAAAAGGGAAATACGATAATATAAAAGTCAGGTAAATATCCGTCGTCTGTACGTGCAGGTCTCCTGGGAGCACTTAGAGCTGAGGAGAGGTTTGAGAAACAGATGTTAGAACTGATGCTGAAGTATTTTTGCGAGATGGAGGATTTAAGCGTGTTCAGTCCTCCTTAAAGAGACCTGGAGCTTACAGAGACGTTCTGCTCTCCATCAGTCCTCCTGTGTTAACGCTGCTCCTAAACACAACACCGCACTGAAACACAGCTGACACACACACAGACACACACGCACGCACACACACACACACACACACACACACCCAGACACACACACGGACCTGTGTGCAAGGGTTTTGTGCTCTAAATCCTTTTCAGTGTGTGTGTGTGTGTGTGTGTGTGTGTGTGTGTGTGTGTGTGTGTGTGTGTGTGTGTGTGTGTTTGTTGAAGACAAAGGAAAGGGAGAAAATGTTCACGCCAAAGGCTCTCTTTTCAAATCTGGGGGAATTTAGTTTAATTATTGGTGCAGTTGGAGATCAGTGATTGGTCATTAGGTATAATGGAGGTCAGTGATGGAGTAGTAGGAGCTCAGTGGTTAAGGTGGTGGGTTGCTTATCGGAAGATCAGGGGTTTAAGTCCTGGAATCGCCAAGCTACCACTTTTGGGCCCTTGAGCAAGGCCCTTAAACCTCTGTGCTCCAGGGGTGCCATATCACCGCTGTGCTCTGACCCCAACTTACGAGCACGCAGGGGATTTATAATGTCACTGTGCATATGAGACAAATAAAGTCTATTCTGCTAATTGGTTGTTAGATGCAACAGAGCTCAGTGATTGTAATTAGGTAAATCAGCAATCAGTCATTAGGTACCACACCCCTAAACACTTATCTAATATATAACATGACACACACACACACACACACACACACACACACACAAATCATGTTGTACATGCAGCATGTTGTGAAGACGTCAGTACTCCTCCCTCTCCTGTTTAAAATAACAGGACATGGACACAGAAAGTTGTTTATTAATGTACAGAAATGTGAAATGGTGCTGGAATGTGAATAAACACTTACAGGAGCAGGATTAGTGTCACATGCTCTCTGTGTGTTCTGTTCCTGAGAACCTGCAAGCGCTCAAATGAAAAAAACACACAGAGAGATTTATAAAAGACTTTCCAAAGGAATAAAGGAATAACGTGAGCTCTGATCCTACATACATCCCCTGAAACACCACTTCTGTTTTCCTCATGAGTGTAACCGCTCACGGACACGAGCCGCGTCTCATTACACCCTAATAAATCACCAGCACTGTTATAAGGTCCAATCATAAAGTCTAATCATAAAGTCTAACTTTACTCTCAAAAATAAACTCTGTCTTACTGTAGATCTGCTCACTTTACATGTCAATCTGTTCATCTGTGTGTGTGTGTGTGTGTGTGTGTGTGTGTGTGTGTATATCCAGTCTATCTATCTATCTATCTATCTATCTATCTATCTATCTATCTATCTATCTATCTATCTATCTATCTATCTATTTATCTATCTATCTATCTATCTATCTATCTATCTATCTATCTATCTATCTATCTATCTATCTAGTGCTGTCTGTCTGTCTGTGTTTTTTTTTTATCTGTCACTCTGTCCTTTTATCTGTCTGTCTATCTCTCTGTTCTCTTATCTGTCTGTATGTCTGCCCTGTCTGACAATCTGTCTACTGTCTGCCCTTTTATCTGTCTGTCCATCTATCTATCTGTCTTTTTATCTGTCTATCTGACTGTTGTTGCCAAACACAGAACACGACTGTGTAATGTAATCCACCCCCCCCCACACACACACAGTTTACAGTATTACAGGTTTTCTCAGTTGTTTTGCAGCGTTTCTGAGATCAGAAATAAAATTCTCAAAACTACTTGTTCAACCTCAACATCATTTAATCACTTGTGTTCATCAGAAGAACATTTTCATTGTACATTACTGTAATGGATTGTGTTCGAGTGTCTGCTGTTTCCTACAGTATCAGTTGTTTATGTTCATGTTGATCAGAATAAATTCTACTGGTTTCACCTGAATAGTTTTAGCTCCCAAAACATCTCAGCATCAGTTCATTGTGTACGTCATTGAATGCAAAATGATTAAACCAGTCGTCAGAATCTGCCATCAACAATTTCTATTAAACTTTATTTTGTAAATGTGTTGAATTGATGAATTGTGCAGATGAATGTTGAATGTCATTGATGAAGGCGAGAGAACGACATCAGATCAACCAATAATCAACCAGTTCTCTAAAACAGGTCAAAGGTGAATCTCATGAAATTTTAATTGGAGGGTGAATACAGACAAAACACAGAATTATAATGTCTGAAAATGGATAAACAGCCAAGAAACAAATGAACACTTGTACAGTACAGTAAAAGTTTGGATCCTGTTCGTCTCAAATATGCAGTCTAATAAAAGAAGTTGTGCTGCTGAAGTTTATAGATGCCAAACAGAAGCAAGTCAAATTTTCAGTCATTGTAACCAAAACCATAGTTTATATCAAGAAATCCTGAAAGTGTGCAGCATCACACTGAGAACACGACTAAACATTGACGTGTTTGTGTACAATGACAAAAGGACTTTTCATTCTGATGAGATGTTTATTGACACAAACACTTACTTTTGAGAGATGAACTGAGGATTTGGGGAAAAGTTCAGGCTTTTGCAAGAAATCCAGTGTGTTGTGCTGTTTGTACACGTAGTTTGAGAAATGTACTTTACTGATGTGCAAATATTAAGAATGATTTGAGAAATGCTTCAAAGCAGCTGAGAAAAACTGTAATGTATTGTAATGGAGACCAGGCTCTGTGATTTAAGTCTGATGTTCTTCGCTCCTGTGTGGTTTCTTAGCGGGTTCTTCAGCGGTTCTTCAGCAGTTTCCCGCTCCGCAGGAACGCGTGCAGTTCTTGAACAAGAATAACCTTCAAACTTGTAGACATTCCAGCTAATAAGAAAAAAAAAAATACTTTGATTTTGGGTTGATCTGCACTTTTCACCTTCACCTTCAGGTCAGAGAAAACTCCCAGAAGCAGAAAGAGAACCCGCCCACCATCAGAGCCTGGGGTCAGAGGTCACAGTCATCAAGGTGACCTCTATAACCCCTGTG
>JBCEWE010000462.1:227067-237067 GCA_039877035.1 Silurus lanzhouensis | reverse complement strand
ACACCCTACTGAATAAACGTTTGAAAACTGCAGCATTAAAACTCTGTTTAATAAACAGGATGGGGTTTGAAAGGATGCGGCCGCAGCCCCGGGAGCGAAAGGATGCAGGAATGTTATTTGTTTGTCCAGAAACAGAGGCTGAATTTGTCTGGCTGCTCGACTGAATCCTGCAGTGGCACTGAACAGAAGGTGTTTAAAATTAAAGCCCACGTAGGCTGAAGTGCGTCAGCAACACACCCAGAAAATACACCCTAAAAATACACCCTGAAAAAACAGCCTAAATAGAAACCCAGAAAATACAACCTGAAAATACCTCCAGAAAATACACCCTAAAAATACCTCCAGAAAATACGTCCTCTTAAAACAAACCCCAGAAATACACACAAAATTTACATCTAGAAGATACACCCTGAAAACACAACTTGAAAAGAAACCTTAGAAATACCTCAAAAATTCACCCTGAAAATACCTCAAAAATTCACCCTGAAAATACACCCTCAAACTCCCCACAATGCTCCTCCAAAACACAAAACCCTGAAAACACCCCAAATATTCTTCTTTGACATCATCTTCATGTTCCTCATCTTCTTTATGTTCTAGAACATAATACTCATATTTTTCTTCAGGAGAGAGAGTGAGAGAAGAAGAGGGAGAGAAAGAGTGGGAGAGGGAGAGATGGAGGAGATGGAGAGAGATAGAGGGAGAAAGAGAGAGGGATAGGGCTTGTTAGCTACGTTAGCCTCAGACACTGAATACATCAAGTCAAGTCAAGTGAATTTTATTTCTATAGCGCTTTTCACAACAGACATTGTCTCAAAGCAGCTTTACACAAATCAACAGTGAAGGTGAATGGTGTGAATTTGTCCCTGATGAGCAGCCGTGGCGACTGTGGCAAGGAAAAACTCCCTTAGATGTTATGAGGAAGAAACCTTGAGAGGAACCAGACTCAAAAGGGAAACCCATCCTCATCTGGGTGACATCAAGAGTTTGATCATAAATCTTTCAACAGTACAGAACACTGGAGAGTGAGAACTAACATGATTACTGGAGTATAAGATTATAAGTAAATGTTCTTTCAACAGTCTTTGGTATAAAAGTAGGAGCTACTGAGCTCAACATTTGTAATCATCACAGATCCAGCATCAGCTTCTCCATGCCAGAGCCTTTAACACTCCAGGAGGTCCAATGTCAAAACTCCACACATGTAGCGGGATCCAAATGGCACTGGTACGTCTCTAGATGGTTCGGGATGTTTGTGAGTTCGGCATCTACTTCTTCAAAGGTCCGTAATCATCAAGATGGTGGGAGGTGACTGAAGCTGGCCAAACCTCAGGGTGTCTCGGGATGGGGAGAGAAAGAGAAGCAGTGGAGAGGAATTAGCGTAGCTGCTGTTCATGATATTAACAGCACAAGTTGATAATGTGATGTGATCAGATGTTCTGGAGCACAAGGTTATGATGTGATGTATGTTATGTGTAGGCTTTGCTAAAAAGATATGTTTTTAATCTACACTTAAACTGGGAGAGTGTGTCTGAGCCCCGAACACCGTCAGGAAGACTATTCCAGAGTTTAGGAGCTAAATGTGAAAATGCTCTACCACCTTTAGTGGACTTTGCTATTCTAGGAACTACTAGAAGCCCAGAGTTTTGAGATCTCAGGGAGCGTGGCGGATTGTAGCGAGTTAAAAGACTGGAGAGATACATGGGAGCCAAACTATTTAGTGCTTTATAAGTGAGTAGCAGTAGTCTGTAGTCTATTCGAAACTTAACAGGAAGCCAATGTAGGGACGATAAGATCGGGGTTATGTGATCATATTTTCTTGACCTTGTAAGAACTCTGGCTGCTGCATTCTGGACTAACTGAAGCTTGTTTATTAATGATGCAGGACATCCACCTAGTAACGCATTACAGTAGTCTATTCTGGAGGTCATAAACGCATGGACGAGCTTCTCTGCATCAGAGATCTACATCTTGTCATGGTTTCTCCCCAACCCCCAAATCTTCTCCTGAACCAGCAGGTCTGGATTTTCTCAGCACTGTTACGGGGTCAGACTCCGAAGTTCTCCTGACCTTCTCTACTTCCTGTTGCACAGACGCTGTCAGGTGCTAGCTGATCTCACCTCTCTCTCAGAGACAGAGAGTAAAACACAAAAACAGATCCTTAAAAAAAAAGAAGAAGAAAGTGATGTGTAGTGATGCGACTGTGAGGAAAAACGCTGGGGGTGAAGGAAACATCTCACACCTGACAACCAAGTATTTCCTGTTATGTGTCTCTTTTTTACCGGAATGTGTGGTGTTTGGGACAAAAACGTTAATAACACCACAGACTTTATTCAGAACTCTCCGGAGATCAGACACAGAGAGGGAGAGAAAGAGGGAGAGAAAGAGGGAGAGAGGGAGAGGGAGAGAGGGAGAGGGAGAAAGAGGGAGAGAGGGAGAGAGGGAGAGGGAGGGTGTGGGGGGGCTGAGAACTGAGAACCCCATGTTTGAAAATCCTATAGGAAAAATGGAGAAAGTCGGGACACCTGACAGATTCAACACTGGGAAGTTATTTCCTTCGGACACAGAAAACACACATCATATACATGCGTGTGTGCGCACACACACACACACACACACACACACACACACCCACACACACACACACACCCCCCACACACACACACAAATGCACGCACACACACACACACACACACACACACACACACACACACACACACACACACACACACACCCCCACACACACACACACAAATGCACGCACACACACACACACACACACACACACACACACACACAATGCACGCACGCACACACACACACACACACACACACACACACACACACACACACACACACACACACACACACACACACACAAATGCACACACACACAAATGCACGCACACACACACACACACACAAATGCATGCACACACACACACACACACACACACACACACACACACACACACACACACACACACACACACAAAGTATAGCTATTTATTCTTAATACCATTTACAGCAATTTACACCAATCTTTAACCAGTTCCTAAATCACTTCCCAAACCAGTCCCTAAACCAGTTTCTAAACTAGTCCATAAACCCATTCCTGAACCACTTCTTAAACTAATCGCTAAACTAGTTTCTGAAGTGTGTGTGTGTGTGTGTGTGTGTGTGTGTGTGTGTGTGTGTGTAAATAATCCCAGTGAGGTGTTACAGTGATGATGCTGGATGTACGTTGCTGTATAAACCCTGTGGTGGTTCACGTGTCTCTGCTTCCTGGTCGTGGTCGTGAATCTGCTGTGGCCTGGTGGTGCTGAGTTTGCTCCTGCCTTCAGAGGAACCTGTTTGACCAGGATGGAGTGATAACCCCACTCAGGGGAACAATGGGAAAGAAGCTTGTGGGACAGGAAGATTCAGAGCATGGTCTCAGCTTCAGAGCAGTGAAGAAACATCACGGCATCATCGTGGATCGATGTGAATGCTTTTGTGTATAATGCAGTCAGGTATAAGCCCCGCCTCTTCTCACAGGCCCTCCCTCTTCCTGCAGGTCCCATCCCTCCCCTACAAATCTTTATTGAATTGTGAATGCATGTATTCTTTATCGTGTGTGTGTGTGTGTGTGTGTGTGTGTGTGTGTGTGTGTATGACCTTGTACACTGATGGTGGAAATTTTGATGCAGACTGCGAGTCGTGTTTGAAAGAAAATAAAGTTTGTGTGAAGCTGTTTTTAAACGTGTGATGAAGTTTTACTGTAAATACAAGAAAAGGAGCCAAAAGTGGCACCTCATGATGACGCCCCTGACCTGATGCACGTCAACACTGTGTGTGTGTGTGTGTGTGTGTGTGTGTGTGTGTGTGTGTGTGTGTGTGTGTGTGTGTGTGTGTGTGTGTAGACACAAATAGGCGTCTTTCTTTATTATGTGCACAAGGCGTTCTTTTTTGCCATCATTAAACACACACACACACACACACACACACACACACACACACACACACACACACACACACACACACACACACAAAACCTGAAGGTGTATCCAGGACATAAACCACACACACACACACACACACACACACACACACACACACACACACACACACACAGTGAACTCTTTGCCATACACTCTCTCACCACATGCACTCTCTGGATGTTGGTGACCTTCTGACCACACACACACACACACACACACCACACACACACACACACACACACACACACACACACACCCACCTCATGGTCATGTTTGCATGGGCTGAATTAGTGACACGGGGGCTCAGCAAAGCAAACAGAAAGAGACAGAAATATATATAGAGAAGACGATTCATGTCTGAAAATAAAAGAACTATACAAATTAATCATTTTGTCCCCAAAAACTGCTGTAATCAATTTAATAAGCACTTCTGTGTGTGTGTGTGTGTGTGTGTGTGTGTGTGTGTGTGTGTGTGTGTGTGTGTGTGTGTGTGTTACAGTATAATATGCAGAAACAGGATGGTGTAATGAAGCGAAGTTACTGTTACCTCTTTAAATCCATGTTACATTTTTTGGTTTGGAGTTAAATAGTGTGTACCATCAGGGAAATGGATATTTCTGTGACTTGTGTGTGCAGGATTTTATCAGGAAGTCACATCTGGTCTTTCCATTTACTTCATATAGAGGTGCTGGAGATGGAGTTGGAGCTCAGCAGGTTTCTATCTCTCGAATAATCAGTGGAGTGGAGCATATAAAGCTGTTATTAGTCTGAGAGACTTTCAGAAATCCACCTTTAAAACCTTCACAAGTGAAATCAATCACACTGTAACTACACAGAGCTGACTATCACACACACACACACACACACACACACACACACACACACACACACACACACACACACACACACACACACACACACAGGTCACAGTGTCCACTCTCACGCAAAGTGTGCTGGATGACAGCTTTGTGTCTCTACTTCAATATGGCCAACTGTCTGCGGAAGTTAATAAAACACACACACACACACACACACACACACACACACACACACACACACACACACACACACACCTGTCCAGTTGAGTTTTTTCCAGTTCTAAGCTGTCAAAATCTCCCAAAGACAGAGTGCTCCCTACAACCCACCAGACATTATGACCCAAACTACACCAACTCTCAAACTACCCCAAAGACTTCAAACTACCCTCAACCACTCCCAGACTAACATCAACAACATTAAACTACCCCTGAACGAAGGTGGCAAAGGTCCACACATCCTTCACTCTGTAGAAGTGCAGATACTCATGTTGTAAAAGACTCTGGTAAAAGCTGAATTCTGATTGCATTTTTTCTTTATTAAAGGTAAAGTTAAGGAGTTCGGGTTCTGACATGTACTTAAGAAAAATTAGTCATTATTACGACCTGTTTTAGTGTCACACTGGTAACTAAACCTCACATCATATTAATATTAGGGCTGTCAATCAGTTGCAATATTTAAATGCGATTAATCGCATGATTGTCATGAATGAACTCACGATTAATCGAAAACTAAGTGCACATTTTTAAATGTATCTTAAATGTATAGTTTTAAAGTTTATAATACTCTAATGAACATGGGCATGGACATATATTGATGCAAAATGTATGTTTATTATTCATGAAACCAAACTCAACATAGAGCATGAAGACAAAATATTCATGTAAACGTTTTAAAGTAATGATGATGTTTTAAAATATGTAAATCATCAGGACACCAAACGGAACTTTTACTATGTTTCCACACGGACGGTTAATGAGGTGATACCAGAGAAACTGTACCTCTTCTTTCATACGGCTTAAAGAATCAGAGAATATTTGTTGTTGTGAATTTAAATTGGTTTATAAAAAAGACATTTAGACATTTAGAGCTTTATATTCGTCTGTGAGGCAAATATTCACTGAGATTCAGGTTGTTTTATTTGTGTGCCTGTGAAGAGAGATGACCGAGACAGCAGAGAGCGCCCCCTGTCTGTTTTCTTTATTTTACAAAAGCACAGCGTTTTGTGGTTATTATGAGTGTATAGAAATAAAAGTAGGCCCTTTACAGATTCGAATGATGTATTGATCTTATCTGTACGATAAAGAAATTAATTTAAGTTCATTTCGGAGTTATGAGGAAAAAATGCTACAAAACTCGCCGGTGCGTCTGTGGACCCCAGAGGGTAAATTATGTGCATCATGGTGGATTTTGGTGCTGATTTGAGACTAATAATAAAACAAATGTTTACTGATTAAAAATTATTTTTTGGTAGAGTTTTGGTGGAGTAAAGAAAAGACGTTATGAATAAACTTGCTGAAGGTTTTAATTTCACCTTTTTATGAATTTATTTATATATTTTATAAAAATTGTTAAACTGAAATGTGTGCTGCATTAATCACGCATTAATAAAATAAGGTGTTTCTCTAAAATGATTTTGCATTAATGTTATTAACGTGTTAAAATTTTGACAGCCCTAATTAATATATTAATACAAAACGAATTTCAAATGTTGTTACCTAATAAATGTACCCACTACCCTCAAAAAGTCACACACTACACCCAATAATGTCAAACTACCCTCAACAACCCCCCAACAACTCTCAAACTTCTTCCAAAAACTTCACACTACACTCAACAACTCCCAAACTACCCTCAGTAACTTCAAACTACCCTTAACAACTCCTAGAATCCCCCAACATCAAACTACCCTCATCAACTCCAAAACTACCCCAATATTTCACAAACTACCTCAACAACTCCAAACTATCCCAAACAAATCCATTTCTACCCCAACTTCAAACTTTCCTCCACAACTCTACACTGCTCTGTGCTACCCAGAAGTAAACCTCACCAGTGCCACAGGTTTCTACACCAGTAATATCAGAACACCTACTCCAATCTAATAACTAATAATAATTACCCCCCAAAACAACACAATTCTGCTACTGTACCTCAAATTAATCAAATCCTCGTTAGAAACCCTTCAACTACCCCGACCACACCCCTCCCCCAAAACTAATCTCTGAGGGCACCTTGTGTATTTCGACTCAGAACACCTATTTTGCCCCACCCAAGAACCTGACCTCAAACCGTACAGGGTGTTAGTTACAGCATGTCGTCATGACGATTTGATCCCAGGAAGGGTGAGGCTCTGTGGCTTTGGGGTTTTAACCATGAATACAGATTTCTTTTCTTACGTTCCCTCAACTGAACCTGAACTTCTCTAACAGCCTCTAAGCAGTCATCATCAAACACTCTTTAGCATGTCTCTAAACAATCTCTTCACCAGCAGCAGCGTCGAATTTATCTCCGTGTGGAGGTGGAACTCGACCTGTTCGGGAACGTCGGCGCCTTCCTTTTTTGAGTCGTGTCAGGATGAAGCACCTGCTTTGGGGAACACATGTAATCCAGCCCAGGACAATAGCATGAGGCGTACACACCATCTTCTCCTTTCTTCTTAGCAGCAAGTGCAGGATCGAGTTTAGAGCTCCGACTCTATTTATAGCAGGCTGTTGTTCAGCAGGATGGAGAGAATCATGTTACTGATACTTCCACTCGGAGGAAGAGCTCAGGTTCACAGCAACGTGTGAGAACATCTTGGATGTTTACTGGGAGGAAGTGGTAATGTGGTGAGAGCAGTGAAGTCGTGGAGCAGTGGAGTGGTGACGTGGTAAAGTGGTGGAGTGGTGGAGTGGTAGAGTAATGGAGTGGTGGAGTAATGGAGGGGTGGAGTAATGGAGTGGTGGAGTGGTAGAGTAATGGAGTGGTGGAGTAATGGAGGGGTGGAGTAATGGAGGGGTGGAGTAATGGAGTGGTGGAGTAATAGAGTGGTGGAGTGGTAGAGTAATGGAGTGGTGGAGTAATGGAGTGGTGGAGTGGTAGAGTGGTGGAGTGGTAGAGTAATAGAGTGGTGGAGTGGTGGAGTGATGGAGTAATGGAGTAATGGAGTGGTGGAGTAATAGAGTGGTGGAGTGGTGGAGTGATGGAGTAATGGAGTAATGGAGTGGTGGAGTGGTAGAGTAATGGAGTGGTGGAGTGATGGAGTAATGGAGTAATGGAGTGGTGGAGTAATAGAGTGGTGGAGTGGTAGAGTAATGGAGTGGTGGAGTGATGGAGTAATGGAGTGGTGGAGTGGTGGAGTAATAGAGTGGTGGAGTGAAAGAGTGGTGGCGTGGTAGAGTAATAGAGTGGTGGAGTGATGGAGTAATGGAGTAATGGAGTGGTGGAGTGGTAGAGTGGTGGAGTGGTGGAGTAATGGAGTGGTGGAGTAATAGAGTGGTGGAGTGAAAGAATGGTGGCGTGGTAGAGTAATAGAGTGGTGGAGTAATGGAGTAATGGAGTGGTGGAGTGATGGAGTAATGGAGTAATGGAGTGGTGGAGTGGTAGAGTGGTGGAGTGGTAGAGTAATGGAGTGGTGGAGTGAAAGAGTGGTGGCGTGGTAGAGTAATAGAGTGGTGGAGTGATGGAGTAATGGAGTGGTGGAGTGGTGGAGTGATGGAGTAATGGAGTAATGGAGTGGTGGAGTAATGGAGTGGTGGAGTGGTAGAGTAATGGAGTGGTAGAGTAATAGAGTGGTGGAATGGTCCTCACTCTCCAGCAGTAAAGTGTTTATTACTCCGATTGAGTCACAGCAGAACATCCTGAAAGCTTCTGCACTTATTACTGCGTACCTCCAGGACTGGAATCTATTAAAAAAGAGCCGCTTTTCATCTGGGGGTGATGCAGACTCCCTGCGGACGCCGTCGCCGTGCACTTATTCGCCAGCTACAGCAAGGCCGGATCTTCTGCCGTGAAGGTCACGGAAAGCGAACAGACGGAGAACTCGGTTATTTAGAACAGAAACGATAAATTAGGAGAAACATCAAACACCGGGAGAAATGAAAGTGAAGAAGTCGTTGTGTTGTGATACACAAGATGGATGATGCTGAGGCGAGTCACAGACTCTGGAAATGATTTGTTCCAGACTTGTTCTGAGGAGCAGAAAAGCTCAGGGTGCCACGTTCCTGCACTCGAGCCATAAAGAACCAAAACAACAAAGAATAAGTTGCACTTAAACTGCTTTATCTCCATAATCTCAGGGATTAATGACTCTGTACAACACAAATAGCTCTGAACTCACCATGAGAACTTTATAAATCTGCACTTTAGTCATAGCATCCATATCAACACCAGGGTGACCTTCAACCTTCAAAGGAACAGTTCAGGAGAAAATAAAATGTACAAAAAGTCCTTGTAACTCACAACCGGTTTTTAGATGCTTATATGGATAATTTACAGTCACCAATTTGATCTAAATCATCTCACACACACACACACACACACACACACACATACACACACACACACACACAGAATGACATTTGATCCACAAGGTAAAACAAAGTAATTCTTATTGTTTACTTTATAGCAGCTATAAACACACATTCCCTTTTCATTCTTTCTCTTAAAAATGACAACAATGCACATAAAGTATAAACTCCAATATCCTGAAGATGTCAGAGAACTTAAAGGCACACTGGCACTGGAGACTCCTTCCATTAATGTCTGTGACTCACAAGGAGAAAAATTCATCTCCAACACTGAGCAGTCAGAATGCAGACTCCAGCAGCACTGTGGGGTTCAGTATCATGTGCCACATGAGGATTGTGTAAATGAATCCATGATTTGGAGGATCGTTTGAGATGATGTTGTATGTGCGCGTGGGAACCGAATTCATATCGACGAGGACAAAAAAGGGATTTATATGTGTGTGTGTGTGTGTGTGTGTGTGTGTGTGTGTGTGTGTGTGTGTGTGTGTGTTTGAAAATAAAGCAGACATGAGACATGAGTAAAATATTACAACTCCAATATCTCCGTCTTTCCATCGCACGGCTTTGAAGTGACAGGTTTTATTAAAGACACAGGGTCTGAGAGGGATTGATTAAAGTCATCCATCACTGTGATGATGTCCTACAGCTCCATGTACTGCGCCTACAGTAACAGGAACCTGCTCAGAGTCTCGC
>JBCEWE010000462.1:217067-219567 GCA_039877035.1 Silurus lanzhouensis | reverse complement strand
AAATTAAATCCATATCCAGCTTCACCAGGAGATCGAGAAACCAGATCACCTCGAATTCCACACTCTTTGGAGCAACTGGAACTGCAGATTCCTATCACTGGAGGTCTGGAGTCTAAAACACAATTGCTGTTATAATATTCTTCACTTTTTTGGGAAGATGCTCCACTAGATTTTGTAGAGATTTGTGTGTTTGTAATGTCAGGTACTGATGGAGGTGAGAAGGTGAGGAGGTTCCTGGGGTGCAATGCATTCACATTCATTCATGTTTAATAGGGTTGGAGCTCTATAGCACGAGATCTTCCACATCATCCAACCAATGTAAAGCAGATCTTAATGGAGCTGACTTTGTGCACGAGGGCACGGTGATGTTGGAACATGTTTGGATGTTAGAAAAAATGTCATCCTCCTGCATCCAAACACACACACACACACACACACACACTTCTAGCACTGCTCAAATGGTCCCACCTGCTCTCAGGGTAAGAGGCAGGTCTACATCAAGACTCTTCTCTTTTTTGTTTTTTTTTTTAACATAAAGAATAAATAAAGTGTGCTGTTATTTTTCCCGAAAGAGTTTTAGGCTGATATTCTGAGTTTCAACCAAGTGAAATAGAAATGATTTATTTATTATTAAAAGATTCAAAACACTTTCGTACGTCACCCTGGATAGAGGTGTCTGTTAAATGTAAATATAACACACACACACACACACACACACACAGGAAGTAGGTAGAGACTGATCACATGGGTTCATTTTAACGAATCACCATGAAGAGATTAAACTGAATACTGCAGTGGGGAATGTAGAAAGAATTAAACACTAAGAGGAGGTAATTAAGATTGAGGGGGCGGGGCTTGTGTTCACACAGTTAAAGCTGATTGGTCCTCCAATCAGAGAGCCAGGTACAGTTTCTTTATACAATCGTTTACACACCTGTGTGATGATTAGTGTTCTTCAGCACGATGGGTTTATAGATGTGAGGAAAACACGCTGGAGAAAGAACAAGTAAAATAAACAATAATCCTATGTGTGTGTGTGTGTGTGTGTGTTGGAGGTCCAGTGAAATGAGGACACTCTGGCTCTGGAAAGCTTTGCCGCTCCGCAGTGTGATGCTCCGGTAAACATTTCCGCCGGTTCTCCTGTTCCTGTGCCAGCTTCACTCGTCCACACACTCTCCATACCTCCACACTCTGGCACAAAACACACACACACACACACACACACACACCACACACACACACACACACACACACACACACACAAATGAGCTGTGAGACAAAATGCAAAATGAGGTGAAATTAAAAAAAGCTTGTGGAGAAAGACCAGGCACAGTGAAGTATGTAGTGTGTGTATAAAAGACAGCAAATGGAGAGATGTGTGAGATGTTCACAGCTCAGTAACACACACACACACACACACACACACACACACACACACACATTAAATCAGGTCCTTCATCAAGGTGTTGAGCTCAGATGTTAGTGTAACCCTGATAACCCTCACCTTCTCTCACACGCCCACACAGACACCCCTCCATCATCTCCACCCGTCTTCTCTCCTACACTCCTCCGCTCCCTCTTTCACCTCATCTCTATTCATCATTCCCCTCTTCCCCTCATTTCATCACTCATCCGCTTCCTCCTTCTCACCGCCTGTCAGTTAGCGTTAGCGCCCAGAGCGCCCATAAATACAGTGATCGGAGGTCAAAGGTCAAAAGTGAGGAGGCGAGGGAGCAAAAGAATTTCCGCTTCAAAATAATTTCTTTATTATTATTTTTTTTATCCAGAGAGAGAGAGAGAGAGCAAGAAAGAGAGAGAGTGAGTGAGTGAGTGAGTGAGAGAGAGAGAGAGAGAGAGAGAGAGAAAAAGAGAGAGAGAGAGAGAGAAAGAGAGAGAGAGAGAGAAAGAGAGAAAAAGAGAAAGAGAGAGAGAGAGAGAGAAAGAAAGATTTTGGAATCACCTTTACAAACATCTGCTGTATGTGAAACTGTAACGTCTGAGTTACTGACGTGAGCGAAACAGGAGAACACCAACATCTCTCATGTGTCTCCATGAGATCTCATGGCTTTCAGTTATCTTCGCTGCACGCCAGCCGGATGGTGTGATTATTTTTCTAGATGGGTGACGATGTTCAGACTGGAGTGAACTTTCACTGATCTCCGATTCCTCACCTCACAGCTCCGAGAAACCAAACGAGCAATAACATTAGGACGGGTTTTATTGGCCGACTGAGGGCCATTCTAGCACAATTTAACTTGGCAGTAATGTGTGTATGTCTATAGTGTGTGTATGTGTGTGTATGTGTGTGGTGTGTGTGTATGTGTGTGTATGTGTGTGGCGTGTGGGTACACACGCCACACACACACACACACACACACACACACACACACACACACACACACACACACGAACAAAGTAGGACAAATGATGCAGCTAAAGTTTGTAGAAAACTGAATAAGTAAATGGTTAGAGGGAAGGAAAGAGAAGAGAAGAAATGTGG
>JBCEWE010000462.1:209567-212067 GCA_039877035.1 Silurus lanzhouensis | reverse complement strand
TGTTTACAGATGTTGCTCGTCTGATGCAAAGTGTTTCCCTGTTTTAGATTAGACTGTATACCTGAGTCAGGTCTGATATCTAATCACATGACTAAGCGAATATTTAGCAGTTATGTGACCCAGAAAAAATCCCCCAGATAATCTAACATCTGTTTTCAATTTATTTTAATCAGGATAATTAGCCTCACTGCTGTCCATCTCTCCTCCTCCTCTCCCTCTCTCACTTCAACCTCTCTGCCTTTTCTCCTCACCCTCTTCCCCTTTTCTCATCTATTCTTCCTCTCTAACTCCACTGATCAGTTCTCCCTCTTATCCCCCTCTCTTTCTTCTACGCTCCTTTCCTCTCCCTCTCTTTCCTGCTCCTCTTTTGTCCCTATGGCCATGTTACAATAAATTCCCCCTTAATAACTTCCCCTTAAAATGACCCCTTAGTCAAACCCTATTAAATATGACCTGAGCTCAAAACAAACATTTTTTTCCTATTCCTGTGGGTTTCATGTCTCCGTTCAGAGTGTAAACAAAACGTCTATCACTTCGAAGTGGAAAAGTTTTATTGTCATAATAATAATAATCAATTAAAACAGAAACTAGGGGGAACAATTCTTAGTCCTGGTTAGTCGATTGCTAATGCTATACATCAAGGTGTTTTGTACAGTTTGATCTGGTCTTCAGGAGTGCACCAGAAATGCTGTTGCACTAACACTGGATTAGCAAGTGAGTTCGCTAGAACTTCATCCAGATGTGAAGCAACAATATTCCAGAGTTTCGACTCAAGCATGAGTGGATTTATGCTCAGATTCATTGGTCTGTCTATGTGCATGTGTGTGCGTGTGTGTGCGCTTTAATGATCTGGAACCCAAACACAAAGATACGGATCCTGATCCAAATCCATTGTTCTGTTCACCTTGTATTGGAGGAATTTCAGTGAAAATAACATCTGGATATAATGTGACTGCATATGTGTGTGTGTGTGTGTGTGTGAGATAAGTCTGTAAGGGGAAACGGTTCAATTCTACCAGGAGCGATTAAGAAAAACTTTATGTGACACACACACACACACACACACACACACACACACACACACACACACACACACACACACACACACACACAACATCCAAAACTGCACACCTGCCAGAAATGTGCTGAGACAAATGTGCGGGGGGTGGGGTGGGTAAAATACAAGGGGGAGTGGCTTCCATGATTTATAACCACCTTAATTTGCAGTTTATTACTACATAATGACGATCATCATTATTATAGCAGCACCAAAATCAGACCTTGAGGGACACCACATGAAAGTGCTGCATTTTCTGAGCGAGTTTAGAATAAGAACACGCACACGGATTATCAATGGTATAACATTTTCATTATTAAAACATCTCTTTAGTGCCCTTCAACTTGAGTGTGTGTGTGTGTGTGTGTGTGTGTGTGGTGTGTGTGGTCTGCAGTGGGAGTGGTTCCTCTCGCCCAGTGTTGCACATTCAGCGTGTGTGTAAAGACCGCTGAGTTTTATTTTTTTTTCCCAGAGAAAACATTGTTTACAGGAACCAGGTCACAGCTTTGTCCATACAGATTGAGAAAATATGTTGTGTGTGTGTGTGTGTGTGTGTGTGTTTGTGTGTCTGTGTGTGCAAAGGAGGCCTAGGTTGCATATTTCACAGATTAATTTCCGAACCTTTGATCCATGAGCCAGAGATCACACAGATCAGAGCTTTTCCTCTGGGAATGTTCGCATTTTCCTTCCAGGATCTCAGGACATTTCTCAGAGACGCTGCCTCGTCCGCAAGTTACAGAGGCACAAAGGTTTCTGTAAACAGACGGCCCAAGAAGCACTTCGGAGGCAAAAAACACAGTGGTGTTGCCGAGATACTGACATGCGCTAAGCTCCGCCAGGCTCAGCGGAATAAAGCCACTCCGTATTACAAATAACTGGGATTAGTATGTGAGTAGCTCTCTCTCCCTCTCTCTCTTTCTCCTGCGCTGTGTCAGGGGTTTCTCAAGGGGGAGGGGTTGTGTTCTTTTCAGAGTCGTCTGTTGCCCGGGAAACCTCAACTCTACTAACTTCAGCTAAACCTGCACTTAGACCTGAATCAATCAAATCTCAATCCTGTAAAAAAGAAATGGGGAAAGTGGCAATTTGGGATTTTATTGCAAAAAAAAAATGCATGTAAACAAAAACACGGTGATGTGAGAAATATTTTCTAGACCACGCCCAATATAAGCAGGACTAAGCGCAGTTTTGAAAGGAATAATGAGGATGAGTCGAGTGAAACTGTAGCTGTGATGAAGCTGGGGATTGGGACGAGTATAGCGAGACGATAAGGAAAGAGGAACTCTAAAAAAAAAAAAAATCCCTGCTGTAGAATTTTATGCGTTAATATTTCACATTCCGGAACCCTGCACTGGAAACCCTATCTGACCCAGTGAGCCAGAGGTGATGGAGTGACACCAAAGGGCAATAAACGATGTCTAAGAGTAACGCTGGATGACAGGAGCA
>JBCEWE010000462.1:177067-204567 GCA_039877035.1 Silurus lanzhouensis | reverse complement strand
GGCACATTGTATGAGGATCTCCTCTTTGTAATGAAGCGGTTACATTTGGAGTGAGATCATTTCAGGCCCTTGTCACTACGCTTCGCTTCAGATCGGATATTAGCATCAGCTGAAAAGTGTTTGGCCAGCTGCTGGAACAAGGGGACTGGGAGAGGAAGAAGGCACCTCAGAGAAGACTTTTCATCAGGAGGTTCACCTTTCCCAGCACACTACTATTTTTTTAATTCAGGTCCCAAAGAGGCCGAGGCCTTCAGAGGCTCCAGTCCTGTTTACAATCTGAAAAAAATTGAATCCGGTCTGAGATGTCGAGGAGGCGCGGCCTTGGCTCCACTCGCCAGTGAAAAGGCACATGTGGAAGGAGTTCTCTGTTTCGCAGGTTACCCAAGTGTTTCAAGTCCCCGGGGAAAGCAATCAAGGCATCCGGATGCTCCTGACTTACCCTGCGACGGAGAAGCTTATGCAGGTGCAGCTAAGAACGAGTCGGCCGTGTGCAGAGGCCCTTCTGAAGTCACACTCCTGCTCCGTGTGGAAAGAAAGTCTGCTCCCATTATTGTTTTGCGGCATCGTTTGGCCAGAGCAGGTTTAGCTCGTCTCAGTGGCCACTGGAGGACAAGAACCCTGATATCACAGTAATAATAATAATTTTAAAAAAGCCACATCTCATTAATGTGGGACGTCTCTTTTTACATTCTATACAATCGCAACATAGTTTAAAATCTGAAATCTGTTTCCCTTTTAATGGACAAGTTCCAGAGCTAAGGGGAAAAATATCTTTACGTGTTCAGGGACCTCGGTGATGGCAGGTGTGTCTGTCATAAAAACCTGAAAACTGTGAAAATGTTGAAAGAGCTAGAGTGTGAAGCATTGGCCGAGCAAACTGAAGTCTTGCTTATATAAAATGCAACAGCCTCTGTAACATTAGCTGAAAGCAGGCATGCATTAAGTCTAATGCATAATGCATGCCTCACACATGTTGCCTTAAGACAGGGTGGCACGGAGCGGGGCGACGAAAACCCGAGTCGGGATAGAGTTCTCTTTCTGAAGCCAGTGCATACATTTAAATTAATGGCACGAGGATCACTTTTCACCTCGGGTTATCCCTCCGTAGCTGAGGATTGTTATTCTCAAAGCCAACGTAAGAAGATCCTAAAATAAAATTCTTGTCCTCGTCAGATGTTTATGCAGAGTGCACACAGACATCCCTCCCGATTCGGCGGAAAAGCCTGGGTTTAATGCGAACCGTACCGACTCCTCGAACACACTCTATTGTTCGCTAGCGTTAATGTAATTAGCCATAAAGACTTCAGATGGACTGCGGTCATGGCTCTCGTCCACTCGAGGATGCAGTTCCAGCCGTCTACCACCATATCACAAAGCAATGCAGCATTTAAAAGACGAGAGGAACATTCTTCCAGACATTTGTGGATGTCTGAGAGCACGCCAGTTGAACCTTCAGCATTGAATGTACTGTTCAGACACCATTTATACATGTGTGTTCAGTGATGTTTTCTGAAAAACATCTGTATTAATTTTGATCAACTTGTACGAAATGGGCGTGTCATCATAATGCCACAGTAACACAATGCCTGCATTGATCCATGCGTTCGCTAAAGAGGGTGTGGCTGCGCGTGATCATTAGCAAATCACATGACCACGTAGTATCGGGTTCTAGGAATTCTATACTTCCAATCAATCGAATGAATCTAATCTAAGCTTCGGCCCTTTGCGGAAGCTAAATTTGTGCAGCTTGTTTTAAAAAGACAACAACAGGTAGTTAAAGGAGTGGTGGTGTATATAAATATCCTGTATGTGTAAGAGAGGATCTGACCCTCAGATGCTGAGACACATGGCATGGTGGGCTTCTTCTCAGGCTGTAGGCAAGATGGATAAATTGAAGTTCCTTCAAAGGATCTTGAAATTCACTGACTCCCGTCTCCCCGTCTGTATTTAGCCCTCACTTTCACTTGCCCTTTCCCACTGTTTTCTTGCTCCCTCTGCACGAGGGGTGATAATGGGACACATTCGGTCGGTGGCTCTGCAGCTCAGCTTTAATGCACCCGAGCATTGTGGAGGATTACAGAGGCGCCGGGACACGCTGCTCATTTACTGAGCTACAGCAGAGACTCGCCGAGAACAACGGCAAATCTAATTATTAGACCACCAGTGACAGACGCCTGCACACACACACACACACACACACACACACACACACACACACGGAGCTCTGTGATTGTAATTCCACCTGACGAGCTGCTCAGAGTCTTTACTGCGCTACCAAAAAGGCCCCGAGCAAGAATTTAAATTCATCAACCCTATAAAACACAGCTGTGTGCAACATCTGTAAACCATCTGACCATCATCAT
This sequence comes from Silurus lanzhouensis, assembly GCA_039877035.1. Taxonomy (NCBI): domain Eukaryota; kingdom Metazoa; phylum Chordata; class Actinopteri; order Siluriformes; family Siluridae; genus Silurus; species Silurus lanzhouensis. The sequence continues at coordinate 202,204 of JBCEWE010000462.1, read as the reverse complement.
AATCACCATCGTTATTAAGTCTTAATATACATGCACTATAAATGAAGTTAAACAACAGAAGCCCCATTAACATTTCATAAACACCATCCAAAGGACTTTCTAGAAACATAAAAAAAATTAAAATAAAATAAAATAAAAAAAAAACCCAGCAAAATTATGTAACATAAGTACAAACACTGGGTCAAACACTGACACTCAAAACCAAAACCTGCTGATAAAATAACCAACAAACATTACCTATTCTTAACACAAAATAACTAACACCTCCACCGTTTCTCAACAAACACCAGCATTCCTCAAACACCAACACACAACATTCTTCATTCTGTAATCCAACAAACATTGAACTCTTGAAATAAATGCCAACAATCACCTCGTTGTAAAGTTCCAGAAACTAGATAGTATTTGGTTAGAGAGTATTAGGTCAGTGAGTATTAGGTCAGTGAATATAAGGTCAGCAAGCATTAGTGGCCTACAGTGCCACCTGTTGGATGATGGTGCCTCTCTGTAGGGTCACAAGGTGTCAGACCCACTGATGAACCCTGGGAGAGTAACACTAGACTCTTTTAACCCCAGGGAAGAGAAACTCAACACCGACAGGGGACACACTAGGGCCGAATCAGCCTGTTAACACCATGCCAACAACCTCACACATCCATCTTACCCTCTCAGCAAGCAGCAGCTGAGCCAGACTTAAATCAATATAAATAAATGTAAAAATCGGATGTGTGATTAAAGCAAAAAAAGGTGTGATCCTGGGGAGTGTTAGCGAGAGATGGTATAATAATGACAGATAAAAAAAAAAACCTTCTAATACAATGTGCAACTCTTTTTCCTGGCTCTGGTTATCCAGAGGGTCATTTGGCTTTCCCAGGCCGAGGAAACTCTTTCGCCCAATAATCATGCTAATGATAATAAAATAACAACGCACAACCTTGTGCTCAATCGTGGCTCTCTCTTTGAGCAGAACTGCCAAATTAAACCGTTAAATCCCGACTGTCCGTTTAGCGCCAAGCGTCTGAGGCCGTGTTTTATTATCGCGGAATAAAATGCGTAGCGGGGCAGTTTACGACGGGGGCCGTTATGTTTCTGGAGCAAGGATGAGTTTCCATGAGGGAAAAGAGAAAGGGGGAAAAAAAAAGGGGGAAAAAGAGAAGAGCCAAGCAGCCCCACTCCCTCATTTGCCTTAATGCCCCCTCAGCTGCTTTTACCGACAGGGCAATTGGAGTCGCTGCTCTAATAGAGGTGCTTTACTACTGCGCAAGGGGTTTTGGAGGAAAAAAAGGGTAAAGGTCGAGCCATGAGCATTCCCGTCTGCTTCCCTTGGCAACACAAGTGCGTTTTTTCCTCACCGGGAAAAAAGATGCCTAATAAATTGTTCAGCCTAAATTTGAATCGTGTAAAATCCTGAAAAAATGTTTTAAAGCAGAAAGGGTAGAAAACAGACATGCAGCAGGCGAGAGGTTGATCACCTGGTGCTCAAGACGCTTTTGTATCGTGGTTTGGGAAAGGTACGCGAGGAATGCGCCTGGGATTGACACCTACAGCCGCACAGCGTGTTTACATTGCTGCAGCTGATGATAGCAGTGCTACAGACAGCATGTGATTGTGTGTAATTACAGCCTGGACCACCGCGTGTGCAGAAAGCAGGACAGGGTTTTTCTTTTTCTCTCTTCTGTCTTTGGCATTGCAGGGTTGTTTTTTCCCTGCATCTCTGTACGAGGCTCAAAGAGTCGTCCTTCATCACACCCTTCTTACGCTTTCCCATCTCAGACAAAACACACTCGTCCTTTTAACGCCACACGGGGATGAAGCAGTGGCGGTGACTGACGTGGCGATTAGAGCTTCATAAACGCAGCTGAAAACATTTTTCTTTTGGAATACAGAGTGGGAAAATGTACACCAGTCCTCCGAGACAAAAGAAAATAAGACACAAATGACTTGAACGAGAAAGAAAGAAATAAGATAAAAAACAAATGACAGAAAGAAAGAACGAACGAAAAGGAAGGTGCTTTATACTTGTCACATGTACTTTAGAGCACAGTGAAATTATTTTTCCGCATATCCCAGTGATGTTAGGAAGCTGGGGTCAGAGCTCAGGGTCAGCAATAATACAGCACCCCTGGAGCACAGAGGGTTAAGAGCCTTGCTTTAGGGATCAAGGGAGCAAGCTTGGCAGTACTGGGGCTTGAACCCACGACCTTCTGATTAGCAACCCGGAGCCTTAACCACTGAGCTTCCATATCCCCTGAACGGTCCCCTGAAAGTTCCATTGAGAGTTCCCCTAAATGAATAAATGAAAGTGACAAAAACAAAGTTTTAAAACAGGGAGTTTATCAGACAGAGAGATCAGATTGAAAGCAAACAGCATGAAAAAAATCAGACTGAAATAGATCAGATATATAGGTCAGACTGGGACAAGAGATCAAAAAAAGAAAGAGATGATTAAATTGAGGTAGATCGGACTGACAGGCAGGTCAGACAGGAATATGAGGTTCTGAATGAGTTGTAAACTCTCTCATGGTGAAACTCTTTACAGTTGAATGACTGCTACTGCCAATTAACTAACACCAATTCCTCTAGGACTGTGTGTGTGTGTGTGTGTGTGTGTGTGTGTGTGTGTGTGTGTGTGTGTGTGTGTGTGTTTCTTTTCCCAGCAGGCGGCTGGCCGTTTTAAAGCTTGCTGGTGTTTATTTAACAGCCACTTTCATTAACCACTCAACTGTAAAACCATTACTGAGAAACCCAGAAGAGAAAAAAAAGAAGGGGAGAGAAAGAAAGAAAGAATGAAAGAGAAAGGAAGAGACAGAGAAAAGAAAAAGAGAAAAAATAAATCTGCAGCAGATGGTATGTGTATAGTTCATCTGTATGTAGGATGATTTAGCTCTGCACTTCCTCACACGTGTGTGCGTGTTGTGTGTGTGTGTGTGTGTGTGTGTGAGTGAGAGAGAAGTTGTAAGTTATCTGTGACATTTTAAAGAGGAAAAGTCCAGCGCTCAGGGCTTTAGGGTGAATTAACAAGAACAACAGTTTTACACAAACACACACACACACACACACACACACACACACACACACACACACACACACACACACACACACACACACACACACACACCATACTTAATTCAGAGCTATCATTCAGTCAACAAATGATGATGATGATGATGATGATGATGCTGATGATGCACACTCTAGAAATCAGACGGAACCCACACTATACTTTTAACACACAGGGTTAACATGCTGAGACAGCACACAGCACAACCATAAATTAATGGATAATTGAGACTAACTGTGTAGTTAGTGAGTAGATCTCAAACACGGTGTGTCGGTGAGAGAAGGAGAGAAGAAGAGAAGTATTTAAATATTGCAATAGAATAAAGTGAAAGTTTTGCTGCAGTAAGTAACAGATCATCAGTGTAACTCAGTGTAAAGTTTTTGTTGCACAGCACAGTGTGAGAGATACACCACTGACATGAAGAACAGCTCGGGTTCATAAAAAGGGAGACTCATGTAGGCTGAGCCTGAATGGGAGAAAACTCTTAGCACGTTTTTTTTTTTCCAGGTCCGGTCTGGACGTGGGCTTTACTGGGAGTTGGGTTTCGAATGGAAATAAAGATTCTGTGTGAGTGTAATTAGACTCAGAGCACTGCGTTCCAGTGTCCTGAGAAACATCAACACTGTATCACAACTCGTTTATTGCTTAATAAACACCACAAGACAGAGCTGAAGGCATTCTCGAGTATAAATCAGAACCGGCTCAAAGACTCGTGAAGGATGATTATCTGGTGGAACAAAACAGAGGGAAAATATTCCAGAGCCATTACATTCTATAACACAGAGCAACAGCAAAGTGTTTCCCGCTGTCATAATGTAGTGTGGAGCCACGGTGGGTCTGAAACATGCATACACAAACACTCGTGCTCTCATTAGCCGCTCCTAACAAAGGTGTGTATTAAAAGTGGAATTAGAGGCTGAAGCGGAGACTCTTAAGGTAATAATATTTATGTTATTTTCTCCTGAAACTCAGAAATTCATTAAATTACTAAAAGACTGGGGGGAATTTGGATGCATTTGTTTGTATTTATATTTGGTTACTTTATATAAACTTGTGATAGAAGAGTATCTGTGAGAGTGAAAGGGAAAGTTTATAGGACTGTGGTGAGACCGGAGATGTTGTATGGTTTAGAGACAGTAGCATTGAGTTAAAACCAGGAGGTGGAGCTGGAGGTAGCAGAGCTGAAGGTGTTGAGATGTTCGTTGGGAGTGACGACGATGAACAGGATTAGAAATGAGTTTATTAGAGGGACAGCGCATGTAGGTGAGGAAGGTGAGATTGAGGTGGTTTGGACATGTGCAGAGGAGGGGCATGGGGTATATCAGTAGGAGAATGCTGAGGATGGAGACACCAGGAAGGAGGAAAAGAGGAAGCCCAAGGAGGAGGTTTATGTATGCAGAGAGGGAAAACATGCAGGTAGTTGGGGTGAAAGAAGATATATTAGATATAACTTTAGGAAACTTACACTTTTTTTTTTTTAGGTTATTTTAATTCATTTTATTTATTTCTGTTGTATGTTTTTTCGATAAAGGTTTTACCTTATGTAATTAATTTTCCTAGAAATTTTATCTGAATTAATTTATTTAATAATGAAAAGGTGATCTGTATCTAACAAATATATAAATTGTCACCAAGTGTTGTCATGTACAGTATTAATCATTATGCAGATAATTTATTTCTACTATCACACAGATGTTGTTCAGTGTTTAGCTTTACTTTATGTAAAGTCATTTGTATAGGTGTGTTTGTTCTAGTTAGTTTTGTGTTGGTTTGTGTAGCACCACCCTGGTCCTGGAGGAACGCTGTCTGGTTTCACTCTGTACTGTACTGTATACGGCTGAAATGACCCCAAAGCCACCTGACTTGAAACCAGCAGTTTAAGTTTCCACCATTTTCTGAGGTTTTGCCTAATTAGGTTTTATTTTAAAGAGCAGTCGTAAGTAAAATGTGAGCAATAATTTAAAGAGGAATAAAAAAAGCACAGCCTGGTGTGGGTTTGGAGCTCAGAGTTCTGATTTGCTGCTCTTTTTATGAGGACGCTTTAATGAGTGCATGCTTTCCATACACTTGTCAATACACATAAGCCAAAAAAACACACTTGTGGTGAAAGCCCAGGTACTCCCTGCTCCAATCACTACCCCCCCCCCCACCCCACACACCAACACACACACACACACACACACACACACACACACACACACACACACACACACACACACACACACACACACACATACACAGAGCGGCGTTCTCTCTGCGGTGTGTTTAACTTTCCGCCCGTTTACCACGAAACCGTGGAAATTCAATTAGACCACTTTAGTGTTTCATAAAGCAAGAGGAGGAATGCTCATAAACCCCGCCTCCCTTTATCCATCCATCTCCATCTCTCCATCTCTACTTCTTTCTCTGCATGCCACAGGACAGAGGAGGACATTTCTACTGCTCCACAGACTCTCGTAAATCAGAAGGACTTGGCCTAGCTCCTGGCTGACAGAGTGGCCGCTCGGTTTCCTTCTACGGATCCCTGCTAATACAATGCGCACACGCACACACGCTCACACACGCACATGCACGCATGTACGCACACACACACGCACACAAACATCCACCTACACACACATCCACCTACCCACCCACACCCATACACACACAAATGTATACATACACACACACACACACACACACTGTGCATTTCCTGCAGAGGGAATAGGTGAAGTAACTTTACCAAAATCCCAAAACATTAAATGTTCAGTGATTGATTACAGCATGAGCTTTCACAAGGTACCAGGACATTACAGAACAAATTAGAGCTAGTTGCCTCTGCCAGGGGGTTACAAACGAGAATGTCAACTAAATTTAAACAGTGTTGGGGTAAAGGTCATTTGCTCTCCTTCTCTACTTTGTCTTTTTTTTAATTTGAAAAATTAAGTTTTTTTTCATATTTATTTTCATTTCTCCTGTTTTGCCTTTATTTCTATTTCAAAAACAATATATTTCCTCTATTTCTGACATTTTGATTTAAAAAAAAGAAACACTTTTTGATGTGGGTAGTTTTTCCTCTCTTCCTTTCGATCCCTGTCTTTTCATCTTATGTTTTCTTTTTCTTTGCTTAATTTCCCTGCTAACTCCTTCTCTCGGCATGAGAATCTCCCATTTTCTTTCCCTTTCATCACTCTATAGATCTGTAGAAATACATAATATATACAGCAGTTAGTGTCGTCTAGAAAAAGGGCCAAACTTGTCATGTCTGGGCTCTTTGATTAAAATAGCACTCGTTTACACAAAAGGGTGCCAAAACTTATGGAGTTGACAGATACTGTGTCCTGAAACTCGTCCAGGAAATAAGTAGTTCTGCTTTGGAAGTACTTAGAAACTTTACTTAGAAACCATACACACACCCATCATCTCGTCACACAGGAACGAGACAAACTGTTCCTCATCCCTCATCTCGTATGTTTCTGCACTGAGGCCCTACACACACACGCACGCACGCACGCACGCACGCACGCACACACGCACACACGCACGCACTCCAAACTTTATTCTACACACCAGGTGTTACAAATAATGTGCACTAATGAAGTGCACACAACATCTATCACAGTGAAACATCAACTCACACACACATACTGTTGAACACTTTCTCTAACACACTTTCACACACTACACACCTCATTTAACCCCTGTTAATTGTGTGTGTGTGTGTGTGTGTGCTTCTTCTCCACCTGTCTCAATGTCTGTTTTGCTCCCCATCCGTAATGTAAAAACCCCACATGAGCGCTAACATCCTAAAAGTAAAGAAGAGAGGATGAGGTGGAGAAGACCCAAATCGTTTCTATAGTTATGTCTCACTCTGTTTTTGACACGTTTGTTAAAAACGTGTCTCTCTGTCACGCTCGGCTCAAATCCAACTCTCACATTTTTCTTATTTCTGTTTAGCAAGTAAAAACAAATACTGCCCTAGCCTATCAATGTTGTTTATGCTCGTTGCTATGGTTATTGTACAACACAATAACGAGCTGCGTTTAGACGGCACGGTAACGTGTGCATGCTAGCTGGCCAATCAGAAAGAAGTAGAGTGGGTTCGGTGGGGAGTCAGCTATAGTCTTAAATATAAACAGTATGTTATTACATAAACATCAACATGAAAACAGAAGCTAATAGAATGAAGAACGTTCTACTGTGTGTGTGTGTGTGTGTGTGTGTGTGTGTGTGTGTGTGTGTGTGTGTGTGTGTGCGCGTGTGCATATGGTTTCCATCCCACAGCAGCCGAATGAGCTAATAGTCAAGGATTTGTTCACTGCCAAGTACGTTTCACTGTGTGTGTGTGTGTGTGTGTGTGTGTGTGTGACTACTTCAAAGATGGTTCATTAAACACACAGTCCCAAACGTGCACAGTGAAGAGGAAGTGCAGACCATTAACACACACACACACACACACACACACACACAGGACCACTAAATAAAATGGCAAGGCACACTCGATGATTACAACTTGACGTGAAGCCTGTTGTATGTCTTCAAGAAGACGTGTGTGTGTGTGTGTGTGTGTGTGTGTGTGTGTGTGTGTGTGTGTGTGTGTGTGTGTTACCTGAGCAATGTTTTTGTTGAGCAGGTAAACGCCATACTCGAAGTGGAATCTCTCTCCACGTGGGTAAAGAGGGAACCTAAAACACACACACACACACACACACACACACACACACACACACACACACACACACACACACACACACACACACACACACGATTTAATTTATTTATTTAATATAATCTAGTGGATTAATAAAGAGGTGTGGCCTCTGTGTCAGTAAAAAAAAGGTGTGGCAAAAAGAAGGTGCTGTGTTAGTCTGAGATGTGACATTAGGTTAACGGTTAACAGTGAAGTTCAGGATGAAGACAAACAGAGCAGCTTTAATGCATTAAAGTCAGTGCTAAGCCATGATAAGATCTACAAAAGATGGAGTGATAGAAAAGAAAGAGGAAAAGCACTAACACAAGTTCACACCTAACACAGTCATTGTGCTCTGATCAGAAAACAGCTCTCTAGGGTCCTAAATGTGCAGCCTATAAAGGCAGAATAAGCAGGAAATCCATCCTGATCAGGAAGCAGCTCTCCTTCCCTCAAAAGCATCTCTTATTTCTTTCTGCTGAAGTTGATGGAAAAAAAACAGCTGTCACTGTACTGATGTTTAGAGATGGTTCTCATGCAACAGTGTGTCCATCAGCTAGTTATTTTTCACTCCTGATAAAATGGATCAGTTCAGAGTGAGAAGTACAATAAGGGCCGCACAAAAGAGGGCCAACGCTCTGGACTCGATTACCCACAAGACATCTGGATCACATCTCAGTGGAGAGGGAGAGAGAGAGAGAGAGAGAGAGAGAGAGAGAGAGAGAGATAGAGACACAACAAGAGAGGGAGAGTAGGAATATAGAGCAACATGTGGCTAAAGCCCACTGCACTGCAAGAATGTAGGGGGGGGGAATGGGCAGTGAGCAAGAAACTCCCCGGATTCCACACAAGGGTACGTTAAGGAAAGAGAGGGTAGGGTATGTACTGTATGTATGTGTGTGTGTGTGTGTGTGTGTCATTTATTACTACTACAAAAGAAAAAAAAACAGAGAGGAAGACGCAGATGTCTGCTGCACAGCTTTCTATTTTTTTTTATTTTTTTGGTTTATGAGCCTATATTGAAGATAGAGCTCTGTGGATAGTCATAAAAAAATGTTTAAATCCGGAATCGACTTCATAAAATATAACACCACTCTGGTGATTTGTATGGGCTGAGCCTGTGCAAGCTTCTCCCAGTTAAGCCCCACCTACATTAGAACTCACAGGTAAGTGAATTTTTCCATTCTGAATTTCATTTTAACGTGTTAAGTAATGGTGTTCATGATAAAAAGGAGAAAGAAAGGAAGAAAAAGAAAGACTGTCCCGCCCTCTAGAAGAAGAGAAATCCTGATAAATCCCGACTAAAAGCTTCTCGGAAGAGCAGAGCCGACTCATGCATCACCCTTGCGCCGTTATCAGCAGCCTTACAGACACGAATCAGCTCACACTTCACTTGTACTCGTGAGCTGCGCCTCCCTGACAGCTTAACGAGCCGCAGACGGGGTGTGTGGCGTCCTCACACACATCGTTACAGACGCTGCATACACACACACACTCAGCCAGAGAAAGAGAGAACCCAAACACTGCCTGGGAGGGGGGGTTAAAGGTCATTCTAACACTCAGGCCTGATCCCTGACACCTGACAGGGGATAAGAAACAAAATCCTGCTTCACCCCTCTCCACCCCTACACTTCCTTGATTGGTATGATCCACCTCAGGACTAGGGAGAGAAGCATGGTGGAGAGAGGGAGACAGAGACAGGATTTTTGCTCTGCCAATATAAATGTACAATTATTTGTCATGCCAATAAAGTACATAAAAACTGAAACTGATAACTGAATGAGAGAGAGAGAGAACAAGAGAGCAAGAGTAACAGACAGACAGATAGAGGTATTTGGAAATTAGGAGGTCAGACTGTTTTTCTCTTCGGCACTAAGGAGGCAACTTTAATGCATCCCTTCTAAGCATTCAGGTTCTGCTCACAACCACCTGATCAATCCAAACTCTCACACACACACACACACACACACACACACACACACACACACACACACACACACACACACACACACACACACACACACACACACACACACACACACACACACACACACACACACACACCTGCACCAGACAGCCACTAGCTTTCACACACACCTCTTTCTGTCACACTCACGAACATTAAGCACAAACAGCAGGCTCACTATTACAAACATACACATAGATACACACACACAGCTAGTTCTATCAGTGCTTTGTGTCTACAAACACATCTCAAAACATTTCAACACACACACACACACACACACGCGTGCACATAGAGGTTATACAGTCAGACAATATATTTCAGACTCAGGTTGTGTAACTCAGTTCCATTCGGCTGAGTTGGAGGGTTTTAGTCCACACTGATTCTCTTCCATCACACTCGTAATCATGACTCGCGATCAGACCCATCTGTTCAATAACATTCCACTTCCACATGGCCAGATCTGGTCTGATTTAGGTCTGGTTCTGATTCGGAACAAATGAGTCATCCAGTGCAGAAGAATGATGGACAAATAAATAGAAACAAGTCATCAAGGTGAGGGAGTCAATAAATAATTGATTTAGTGAGTAAATAAAGTAGTTAATCAGAGAGTACTGTGTTTGCATGTCTTAGCTAAAAAGACCAGGGCATTAAATACCCCGATGATACACACTATGACTCTGATGAATTGTTTAATTCATCAATGGGAGAAATTGAGTGCGCACCTCCGACCCCGCGACCCTAATTACACACACCACAATTTAACGACATGTTCATTAAGGGGCTTTTCAGCATGAGAAGGTGTGGAATGTGAAGTCTATGGTTCGTAGAACGTGTAATCAGAGTGCAGACGCTTGCGTGCTTCACGCACTGCACCGACACTCACCAAGGCAGACGTCTGAATGGAGAAAATGTGGGCAGAGTGGTAATTACAGCCCCACGCGTGGGCATTAAAATTTACATCTCCGGAACCCAAAGGGCAAATATGATGAGTTGTGTATCGGTTTCCATGGCAAACACATCATCACATACACATCTAAATACAAGCACGCAATCAAAACAGGGCAGAACAGCATGCAGACCTTTTTATTAGTGAATAAAAAAAGATCAAAATAACCATGAGGGCTTGGTTTATTCCTCTTCGTTCTACGAGGCTTCATCAAGGCTTCCTTAAAGGAGTTTATTTATTTACCTAATGACCATGCGGATCCGCACAAGATGAAAGATCAAAGGCCACCAAGCTGTCGTAACCTTGTTAACACACTCGCACACCTCCGAGAGCAAAACACAGCCGTACATCTTATCGCTTTTGGGTTATCACTCAGGGTCGACCGATTAGAGACGATTTAAGCCTGTTCCCCAGACTTTTTTTGAGGCTACAACATTTTGCATAAACGTTTGATGTTACAGGTGAGGTCACTCTCTCACACACTCTTTCCTGAGAACTCAATTGGGCCGCAGTAAATCTGCTGAAGTGGGACAGACAGATAAAAGCAAAATAACAGAGCGCTGGATGAAAGAATGGACGTGGAGAAAAGACGGAGTGGGAAAGATGAAAGAGAAATGCCTGTGTTGTGTAAGATGTGTTCAACTTGTGCCCACATGGACAGGTGGATGTGAATTACATATGCATGAACATGCGCACACCCACACGCGAGGTATAAGCTGCCAAATATAAAACAGAAACTTGTGGACATTAAATACGCATTGACTTTCAACTGATAATAAATGTCACTGCTTCATGCAAAAAAGGAGTGTGCGTTACATAAAAAAGACAAAGGCATAAATAACTGAGTGAAATGAACGAGTGACTTTGTAAATCAACAAAAAGACAAGCCAAGAAAAACATAAACCAAATCATTGAGTCATTGTCAGTGAGTTAGAGAACAGTGGAGGTTTGTGTGATTAGCATGAGGAAACTCTTACTCTCTTTCCTTCTCGCTGAGCTTGTCAGTGATGGTGTCTCGGACGGATGAGCGAGAGCCTCGGTGCACGATGGGATACCTGAGCGGAATCTGCAGGAAGCAGGAAATCATCAGCACCAGGTGCGCCGTATAGCCGAGGGCGACTGCCACACTTCCATCATCCTTTACTGTAAAGAGAAATTACAATACAGGACAAGATGTTAAACTAAATGAACGTTTTATATGATTGTCACTAAAGTTTCAGCACATTACATCGGTGTGAAATTCAGGATGCAACCTGACTCCAAAAACCTCCAGAATTTCAACCCAAATCCAGCAGAGATCAGACTTTTCTGGAACAAGATATTGGCACACTATATAATGTAGAAATATGTTTCCTCTTTAGGATACAAGTGTGACATTTGGAACAAAGCCTGATATCCAACCTTTAATTTCAGTCCTCCAGAGTTTAAAGTATAAAGTGTAAGTATGATTTCTAAAAAGTACACTTTTTACAATCCTCGCTTCTTATTTTTTCTGAAACGCAGCAGGTCAGCCAGTTCGTGTTGCTGATTTCAGTTTGCACGACGTCAGCGTACAGAAACTCAGCCTGCGTAACTCGCTCCTCTAAACAGGTGTGATGCCAAACACCTGAGGCTAATGTTGGGGTTTAGCAACCTGTAATCAAACAGCATGCACTTCCAATATAATGACATACAATTTAAACACACACGATCACATGACCTCCTAGGTGACTGCTTTTTGAACAGAAAATCCAGTGTTTGGTTGTTTTTTTATCTCTGGAATGTTTAATCCGGATTCAGAGTGAACACGTAACAATGTTCTCAGATTGTATGTAATAAAACAAAAAGTAATTTCCCTTTTGCTAAAGAACACAGCAGTTTTATTACCCGTCTCCAGCATCAGCACGCCTTTATTTTGACCACACAAACACAAACACACACACACACACACACACACACACACAGGATTAGATCACTAATTTATAGGCTGCATCATCTTAGTTAAAATAAACTTAACATTGCTCTTGTAACTACACTAAGCGACCTTTCAGTATACAGTGGGCGGAGCTTATCTTAGTAAAGTGGGCAGTGGTAATATCAGGTAAAACTTCATGTAAGCTTCATCCTCACCAAGCCAAGTCAAGTTTATTTCTATAGCGCTTTTCACAACAGACATTGTCTCAAAGCAGCTTTACAGAATTTTAAGAGTTAAGGTGAACGGTGTGTATTTATCCCTGATGAGCAGCCATGACGACTGTGGCAAAGAAAAACTTCCTTAGTTCCCTTGTTCACCACCAACAAGGCGGAGGTCACTAAATTCTTCCAGTTTTCAAAGTTAACCCAGCAAGCACAACCACTGTTGCAGGTTTGCTCATCGTGATTGAACAAATCTTGATGAAGTTAAAACATCTGGTTCCAAATGAGCACGCCTCTTCTCTGCTTTTCATCTGTGACTTTACAGAAGTGTCCTGTTTGAAATAAAACCCACTGGATTACAATGTAACACCTCAGGGACTGCTCGAGTTCCAGGCTAAACGTAGCAATACATTTCCTTATTGTCCAGAACACGGAACACGGAATACAAATAATATTTTTTATAATCAGGTACAAGATATTTATTCAACACATCAAATATCATTTATACGTCTGCGTTCAGTTCAGATGTAGGCTGGTTAAACAGGGGCATGTGTGTGTGTGTGTGTGTGTGTGTGTGTGTGTGTGTGTGCGCGCGCTAAACCTGGCATGCATTACCTTCTCCGAAATCTTTAAAGACACTTCCCTGCAGGAGGGAAACCCTGAAACCCTGAATTAGATTTTTTGGCACACGCACACACACACAAACACACGGCCATTGCTGCATTGCCACACTGGGGAACTCTTGCTTTGCTTTTACTTGATGTCACTACTTCCATCCAAAATGGCTGCCAAGTGTGTCCTGTGTTTATTCACCATGTGATCCAAACTTACATTACACTCTGTACTATATGATTGGGTTAAGTATTAGTTATTTTAGGTGGGGCCTTCTGTGTGATTGCTGCTCCTAATTTTTGTTAAGAGTGCAAACACAACAGTGCCAGACATACACACACACACACACACACACACACACACACACACACACACACACACACACACACACACACACACACACACACACACACACACACACACACACACACACACAGAGAGAAAAGTTTACTTTGACATGGCACACTTAAACTAGCAAACACAATTTTACATATGGATGGTCAAATTAAACACACACACACACGCACACACACACACACACACACACACACACAAACAAACACACACACAGATACAGACATTAACGTTTACCTTGAAAGTCTTCAGAGTTTGGCAGTTTCACACCACAGATCACAAAGTCTGACTGACTGTTCTATAAACAATAAAAGCACAGAATAAACTATTTAACACATGGTTTTGTGTGTGTGTGTGTGTATTTTATATATATATATATATATATACAGTGGAACCCGAGTATCTCACCCTCGGTTTCCTCGACAACCCTATTAAGTCGACGTTTTTGAAGTGGAACCGGCAAATTCTCGCTTTGTCTACGCAATTTTTATCGGTTATGTCCACTTTTTTTATGTCGCGGAACCCTAATATCTCGAGCACAAGGGGGGAAAAAAATTGAAATTTTAACGTCAGTTATGTGGATCGGCGCTGTGCAGCCGCAGAAGAACTCGCGAAAGTGGCGGAAAAATCAAACCTTACAGATACTACAGGTGTTTGTATTGTATACTGGTGAATCTCTGCTGTTAGTTAGTGCACATATGCATTTTTTTGTTAAATGTTATGCGATGAACGGGAGCGCGGCGCTCCCGGCTTCAACTCCTTACCGAGCGCGCGCGCGAGCAGGGTAAGGAGCACGGCTCTCTCGGTAAGGAGCGACGCGCGCGCGAGCAGGGTAAGGAGCACGGCTCTCTCGGTAAGGAGCGACGCGCGCGCGCTCGGTAAGGAGCACGGCTCTCTCGGTAAGGAGTTGAAGCCGGGAGCTTCAGAGAAAGCGACCGAGAAAGCACCTGCCACGCCCCCTTCAGCCGTTCACGTTTGAGACTTTTCTGTCCCTCGTTTTTGGTTTCGGGTTCGGTTTTGGATCTTCCGGGTTTTTTTTCCGGCTTCGCGCCGTGCCGCCGGTCGCGGTATTTTTAAATTTCCCTATTTTTCCATTCACAAACTCTCTCTCTCTCTCTCTCCCTCTCTCCCTCGGCTTATCTCCCCCTCGGCATCGCGGACGTAAGTTTTTTCGGACACTTTGCTTTGTGTGTTTGTGTGGATTACTTCAGCCTGATGGTCATAAATTTTCAGAAACTTAGTTACTGTTTATTTTTCTTTTTTTTCCACATGTGGACTAAATGTGAGACGGCACTGTGCAGCCGCTGTTTTTTTTTTTTTTTTTTTTTTGCGATCTGTGTGTTTATAATGTTGGAGAATATAATAAAGGTTTGTATGGAGAATGGACGGTGGTTTGTATTGTATACTGGTGAATCTCTGCTGTTAGTTGGTGCACTTATGCCTTTTGTTGTTACCAAACATATGTAAATTTTTATAGCATGCCTTCATCAAACAAATCGCGGCAACGCTGTTGTGTAAAAAACCCTTCAAAAACACGTGCATGCACATTCTCATTTATTAACGCACATCATGTACATAAAGAAATTTCAAGCACGTTAGGATATTGCCGCCATTTTGATTTTTGTTTATCTCGATCATCGGTTACCTCGATGCTTTTTGGCGACCCCCTAGGACATCGACATAACCGGGTTCCACTGTATATATATATATATACACACACATGTGTGTATATATGTATGTGTGTATCTCACCGTGTCAATTGGATAGATGTAGGAGAGTTCAGAGAGGAGCTGACGACAGCGGAAGGTGAGTTGAGCACTGGACTTCAGGAACAGCTCTCTGTGGAGAAAAACACACACCACACATGGTGATATTTAACACACAAATACTAGTGCTAGAGGGTGATAAAGGGATGCAGAGTAACACTGATTTTGAGAAAAAGCTGGAGTGAGTGACAGAGTGAGTAGGGTGTAGTGTAGTGATGTAGAGAGAGTGATTGAGGGAGTGATGGAGGGAGTGATGGAGGGTTTAGGGTGTAATGTAGTAATGTAGAGAGTGATTGAGTGAGTGATGGAGGGAGTGATAGAGGGAGTGATGGAGGAGTAGGGTATAGTGAAGTGATGTAAAGAGAGTGATAGAGGGAGTGATTGAGGGGTATGGTGTAGTGTAGTGACGTAGAGAGAGTGGTGGAGGGAGTGATTGAGGAGTAGGGTGTGGTGTAGTGATGTAGAGAGAGTGGTGGAGGGAGAGATTGAGGAGTAGGGTGTGGTGTAGTGATGTAGAGAGAGTGGTGGAGGGAGTGATATAGGAGTAGGGTGTGGTGTAGTGATGTAGAGAGAGTGGTGGAGGGAGTGATTGAGGAGTAGGGTGTGGTGTAGTGATGTAGAGAGTTGTGGAGGGAGTGATTGAGGAGTAGGGTGTGGTGTAGTGATGTAGAGAGAGTGGTGGAGGGAGTGATTGAGGAGTAGCGTGTGGTATAGTGATGTAAAGAGATTGATAGAGGGTGTGATTGAGGGGTAGGGTGTAGTGTAGTGATGTAGAGAGAGTGGTGGAGGGAGTGATTGAGGGGTAGGGTGTAGTGTAGTGATGTAGAGAGATTGGTGGAGGGAGTGATTGAGGACTAGGGTGTGGTGTAGTGATGTAAAGAGAGTGATAGAAAGAGTGATTGTGGAGTAGGGTGTGGTGTAGTGATGTAGAGAGATTGGTGGAGGGAGTGATTGAGGAGGGTGTGGTGTAGTGATGTAAAGAGAGTGATAGAGGGAGTGATTGTGGAGTAGGGTGTGGTGTAGTGATGTAGAGAGATTGGTGGAGGGAGTGATTGAGGAGGGTGTGGTGTAGTGATGTAAAGAGAGTGATAGAGGGAGTGATTGTGGAGTAGGGTGTGGTGTAGTGATGTAGAGAGATTGGTGGAGGGAGTGATTGAGGAGTAGGGTGTAGTGTAGTGATGGAGAAGGAGTGATGGATGGAGTAATAGAGTGAGTGATGGAGGTGAAGGGTAAAGTGTAGGAGTGTAGAGAGAGTGATGGAGCGAGTTATGAAGCGGTAGGGTGTAGTGAAGTGATGGAGTGAGTGATGGAAAGAGTGATATAATGAATATTAATGAGTGTGAGACCTTTTAGCAGTGCACTCCTTCTGTAGATCAGTGAGGGTCTCTGTCTCCATGTCCAGAGTCTGGTGTTTACAGCTGAATGCCTCCTCTGGAACACACACACACACACACACACCACACACACACACACACACACACACACACACACACACAAAGTGCTTACAACCTCAACTTTTATTGAAAACATCAGCTCTTATAGCTGTAATGAGAACTCGTATACCACACACACACACACACACACACACACACCTCCATCAGATGAGACACAGAGACACGCTGTCAGTACTGATTATCTATCATGGTGTGTTTTACAGGTTCTGCCATCTTTAACTGCATCAGCATTCCACCCTTATAGCATCAAAGCACTCCATGTGTGTGTGTGTGTGTGTGTGTGAGAATGTGGCAGATTTGGAATGTCTGGACATGTCAACACTGGCATAGTTGCTGTATTTCACCATCTTAGACTAACACACACACACACACACACACACACACACACACACACACACACACACACACACACACACACACACACACACACACACACACACATTTCAAGCAAGTTCTGAAGTAAAGGCAATAAATATGTATGTTTAGATGTCGCTTTTTGATGATGTCATCATGCAGTTACGATACAGGATCAACAAGAGAACGGTAAAC
Source organism: Silurus lanzhouensis (assembly GCA_039877035.1). Taxonomy (NCBI): domain Eukaryota; kingdom Metazoa; phylum Chordata; class Actinopteri; order Siluriformes; family Siluridae; genus Silurus; species Silurus lanzhouensis. The sequence goes on along the minus strand of JBCEWE010000462.1, from coordinate 184,706 downwards.
AATGTCCCCAGGTTCACTCGTTAGCTAGTTTTCCATGTCTCCTTGTTTCAGGTGTTCTCTGCCCATGGGTGTCCTCTAGCTACCAGCATCCCGTTAGTTACTGAGTGAACCCTTAGTGAACTTGTTTAATGGTTTGGTACGTAGCCCATAACTGTTTAGAATATTTAACCGTTTTCTTCTGACCACTTTTTACAAGTACACTTTACATTTGTGAAACATCTGGAGAGGGCGGCAGGTGTTCTGGGGCCCCCTAATGACTACATTCCCACTGTGTGTGTGTTTGTGTATGAGAGAGAGAAAGAGAAAGAGAGTGAGAGAGAGACATAGAAAGAGAAAGAGAGAGAGAACTAGCCAGGACAGGCTGCTGTGTCTCTAAAATGAGCTTATCAGACTCAATTTGTCATACACTCACAAACCCAATGCATTGTGGGATGTTAGTCTGCTGAATCACTATCAGATCATTTACTTATTGACATACTGAAAGAACACAGTTGCAGTAGTGTGTGTGTGTGTGTGTGTGTATGTATATATATATATATATATATGATATAAAATGTATATATGTATGCATGTGTGTGTTCTTAGAGGTTGGAGCCGAGCCTTTGTGGTCAAACATTCTGCCAACATCAATCCAGCTCTCTCTCTCTCTTGCGCTCTCTCTCTATCTCTCTCTCTCTCTCTCTCACACACACACACACACACACACACACACACAACACACACACACACACACACACACACACACACACACACACAAAGAAGAGGATTAGTGTAAATGGCAGCAGACAGTGAAGAATGGATTTTTAGACAAGTGTGTATTGTAGGTGAATAAGAACACACCCTGACTTTACACTTTGATGAGGTCACATGATCAGTTATAGGTTTTATTCCTGTTTTATATTTACACTCCTGGTTTTATCAGATCGAGATCTGGGGATTTTGAAAGCCAGGGCAACACCTTAAACTGTTAGTCATGTTCTTCAAACCATTCGTGAACAATGGGTGCTGTGTGAAAAGTTCTCTGTGCACCTTACCAAAGTCACGGAGAGGTGTTCCTTGTCTGGTCTTTTTTGGTAGGTAGCATGTGTCAAACTAATGTATATCCATAAACATGCTCAGACCTGGGGTTTTCCCAGCACACCACTGGAGAGGGCATCCCAATAATTCCACATGCTTGTCTTCCAACCAGGCCACCAACTTCCCCTGCTCTAATGTCTAGTTCTGATGCTCACATGACTATCGTAAGCGTTTGACAGTAAGCATCAGTCAGGGTGGGCACTCTACCCAGATCTGCAACTACACTGCCACAGAGGAAGCAGGGTGTGATGCTATGTGAGATGTGGCATGTTCCTCAATGAACTTTTCTTTGAGGAACATGCCTCATCTCACATAGCATCACACCCTGCCCATCACAAACCAAAAACACCCTCAACAACCCTTCATCCAGCCCTTATTGAAGTCTTCCTGCTTGCTTATTTCTCAGTCACCCAACACAACATCTACAAGTTGTATGGTAAAGTTGTATCATTTGTCTATAAAAGATGTATATACAGTAATTTACTAATTAAATTATATTCTTATTTTCTTATTTATATTATTTCTTACATATATTTTTCTTATTAACTAAGAAAGAGAATAAACAGAGGCTGGTGAGGGAATGTGTGTTTACAGCTGCTATAACGTAAGTGATAACCTGTTTCACAAGCAATGTACAGAAATGTACAGCCTGTTGCTCTTTAATAACATATTAAGTGGAATAAAACATTTTGTTTAATCAACTTCAGTATAGTAGCAGTGTTTCAAATGTTTTTCTTGTTACCATGACACCAGAACAGTAGGATCATTGGAATAACTACACCATGTGATGAGTTTTAGGATAATCAGGATTTGTGGCTGCATCAGATCTGTATTAATCTGTGATTAAGATGACTCAGGGAAATACATGCTCACAGGTGGGTGTGTGTGTGTACCTTTCTTCTGAAGAAGTACTCTCTCTTTCTGGAGCATCTCCCTCTCTCTCAGCAGAGCTTTTTTTTGTCTCTCCACCTCGCTTCGTAACACACCGATACGCAACTGCATACACTCGCGCTCCTTCTTCTACAGACAGAGAAAGAGAGGGAGAGAAAGTTGTTTCCTCACTTCAAACTCTTTGATCTGCGTTGATTATGACTGTGATGAAGGTTCTGATGAAGATATGGTGATGATGGTCATAAGGATCAAAGTGAACATGCTGTGCTCCTTATCAGAGTATAAGTGGTGATAGTGCCTCCATCAGCCCTGATACACACACCAGCCCTTACACACACTCGCGTGCTAAACACCAACATCACTGGCACGACACTCAAACACACACAGACACAGGTGCAAGTATACTCTCACCGCACGCAAGTGTAAAACGCATGTGGAATTCCGCTTTAAACGGTGTGTATCTGTGTGTGTGTGTGTGTGTGTATACACTATGCCATTTACAGTGGTAAATTATTTTTTAATGTAAATGTGCTGCTCAAAAGTGCACCTCCCACCCCACAACATTGTTTTCTCCCTCTTCTTCCTCCACACTGATGTGTTTCTCTTTCCTTTTATCTGCCTATTTTCCTTTTCTTCGTTATCCGGTGAGAGCAGAACTGCAGACGTGGGATTTTGTTTTAAACTGCAAAATCCTCCCAAACACAAGAGACCGACTGCTGGAGGATCTAATGGCATATTTATGAGGATCTTAACACAACACACACACACACACACATATACACATATACACATACTTCACAGTAAAGATTGTGTACTTAATCATTACATGAAAAACAGGGGAATTACTCTGTGTGTATGTGTGTGTGTGTGTGTGTCTAACCCGTTCTGTACATGCCGCTGTGGTTCTGAGTTTCTCCTCAATCTCTTTCCCAATTTTCTGTACTGTAACCTGGGTCTGCTTTATTGCCTTCTGAGCTGTGTGGAGTCTAGAAACAGAGTGAGAGAGAAAGAAAGATAGAGAGTATAAAAAAAAAAATCTACCAATTTGGTATATCATCATTAAACATGTCACAAGCATCAATTTACAACTCAAGAAATACTCACAAAAAAACACACTCACTCTTGTTCTTTGCATTCACTTTTATTCTATATTCATTCTTCCCTCTTCATTCTTTCTTTATTTTCCTAGGGTTGTAAGCATTAAATCTTTTCTTTCATCTCTTCCATTAGGAAGTTTCCCTTCTCCTTTTTTTTTTTTTATCTCTAGACGCTTTTACACGTTTAAGTGAGTGTGAAGAGGGAAATCTGGCAGTTCTTTTGCTCCCACTGTCTCAGACAGTGTTTGATGTGCTGAATATGTATCACCTGAACAAACTGACAAGGTTTTATCTGTTTTTATGCATTTCTGCCTTTTATCAGCCAATCAGAGAAGGATGTGATGGATTGCATGACAACAAGACTTCAAAAACATATAAACAAACACTCAAACCACAAACACCTGAAACAAAACAGCTTATGGAGAATCAAATCTGTATTTAAGTCTCAGTGAAACAAGGCATGGCTTCTCTCTGTTCTGTCAGTATAAATGGAAGGAGGTGTGGCTTCTCTTTTCTGACAGACTCAATGAAAGCAGGCCAATTAAAGGAGGCGTGTCAGCTTTAATTTTCTGTCAGACTCAATAAATAGAGGCGTGGCTTCTTTAACAGCATAAAAAAAAGGAGGCATGGCCTCTATCTTTTCATTTAGTATAAGTAAAAGGAAGCTTGGCCTCTGTGCCTTTCACAATACTGTTACACTGAGAATAGATAATTAAGCACATGAATTCTGTGTGTGTGTGTGTGTGTGTGTGTGTGTGTGTGTGTGTGTGTGTGTGTGTGTGTGTGTGTGTGACCTTCATGATTCTGTTTAGTTGTTAAATAATCATTTTTTTCATGTTTATTTTCAGTTGAGGAGAAAAAACATTGGGTGATAAACACAGAGTCAAATTAACTCTATGACCTTCTACGTGAATTATTCAGTACAGAGCTGCTGGAACAAACGCAAGAACACATGTACACACACACACATACCCCTTTTCCTGGTTTGTATTTGTCATTCTATTAGCCAAATAAATAATCAGCCTTGTTTGTGTTATGAAACAGATTTGGTGAGAGAGAGAGAGAGAGAGAGAGAGAGAGAGAGAGAGAGAGAGAGAAAAAGAGAGAGAAATGTAAAAAACGGGAACATCTGGAACACAGACTACGCTCTGTTCTTCATCAGCGTTATACACATATCAGGAAAACTTCTAACACATGCTGAAACACACACACACACACACACACACACACACACACACACACACACACACACACACACACACACACACACACACACACACACACAGAGTTGCAGTGTAACACAAACACAGTTATGAAAAGCAGTCAAGAGATCATTACTGCGTGTTTCACTCAGCTACCGTTCGCCTGAGAAACGAATGACATCAAACAAGACAAAGGAAAGTAACAGCGGGTTCTGTCCCAAATCACAGCAGCACCATTGACCAGTGTTCATAATTCAATAAATTTTTATGCGTATTGCTCTTTTTACAATAGACATTGTCTTAAAGCAGCTTTACACAGATAAAGCGGTAATAAGAATAAATAAATGTGTAAGTTTATTGCAGATAAGTTAACTCCTTATAATTGTTTATCCATAATGAGCAGGCCAGTGGCGACTGTGCAAAGGAAAAAAACTCCTTGGATGGCATGAGGAAGAAACCTTGAGAGGATTCAAAAGGGGAACCCACCCTCATCTGGGGGGCACTGAATGTCCATTGATTGTAGTTATGTTGTTGAGGTGTATAGTAATAGGTGCATGAATGCAGATCTATTTATGCAAATGTTCTCAGGCCAGAGGCCTCATCCAATTCAAAAGCGCATCCTAATCTGCATAACACCAACACGGTCAGCTACCTAATGCTAAACGATATTAGTATGACAATAATATATCATAGACCACTTTGTTAATTAATACAAGCTCGAAAGAAATGCTACATACTGTACAAGCAACAAAGTGCTGACTGTCTAATAAATCTTATTCACTACCTGAAACCTGTACAGCTAATTCAGTATATAATCCATGCCAAGACATATCAACTACTACAGCTACTGTTTCAGTCGAGGTTAACAATGCTGAAAATCCTAGCCAACTGTAACCATGGAAATAAGTTACATGTACTGCAGATGGTACAATTAATCACAGCTACATTTCCCCCACCATGTTTTTTTCAGTCCTTGAATAGGATAGTTAGATCTTGCGAATAAAAAATAAAAAAAGGTGACCTAAAACATGTCCTTACTTAACCTCATCTTCCCTAATTAGGCAGCCTACCTAGCCAAACTCCAGAGCTGGTAAATATTGTAATACACTAAAACCACTTAACAGATTAATAGCCTACCGCCCACACGGTTTCTTTTTTCTTGGACTTATGTACACACACACGCACACAAGGCTACGCAACTGTGTTTTTTTAGTCACAGGAACTTTCTCTTCAAACGTCTGATGCAAACATTTAAACTCTTATATTCAAACAAACACAGGAGCTTAATCCTACACTGTGATTACACTAAACACACCCCGGGCGGCACGGGTTTTCCCTCGTGATTTAATGATCGCTCTGGCGGCGCATTAATCACGTGTTAAGCACACACTCGCATCAGAAGAGACTGAAATATCGTCTTCTGAGTATCGACATGCCGAGCTTCACCCCCTGCTTAAATACGACTCTGACTAACAAAACATCCGCTTGCTTCACAACAAGTGAGCTGAACCGCAAAATATGTGGAAGAATAACAAGCACACACACACCCTCTGCGAATATTTTAGACCTCTTGCATTCCTTCACACACACTTCACTTTACTTCTCCAGAGGATGTCAAGCTCCATAACGTCCTCATGGTAAAAGGTGAAACAGGAAGCGCTAGAAAAAAATCTTTCCTGACACTGTTATCATTCTGTACAACTGGACTCGATAAAATGCATCAACGTGGACACTAAAGACCAGATTACTTCGGCAGCCGGAAACAATCCTATTTTAAAGCCTCATTCTTACATTCTTCTGTGATTCAGTTTTATACAGAGCTGCTCAAAAGCCAGACCCAAACAAAACCGATCCTCTATTGAGTGACACCCAAGAAACAGTGATCACACATTACAAGAAACATTTACAAAAGAAAGATACATGAGCAACAAAATCGAGACGTTGTTACAGGTGCAGGATATGTGTGGTGTACTATCTAATATTCAATTCATGTTTATTTGTGTTGCGGTTTCAACAATGAACATTGTCTCAGAGCAGCTTTACACAGATAATGTGGAGATAAAAATGAAGATGTTCTTTATAAGTGTAAGTTTGTCCCTGATGAACAAGCTGGTGGCGACTGTGGTGAAGGAAAAACTCACTGAGATTCAGAAGGAAGAATACTTGCCACATTTCATCCTTTGTCCTAGCTACTTTATATTTACTCCTAGCCACAATAATACAATAAATAAAGGTACAGGTCTGGTTTCAGGTCACTGTTGTGTTATTTTAGTTGACTAGGATTAAAGTCATTATTCTAAACCTTTGCAACTTTTCCAGCCTCGCCCCAAAAATTCTGTTTTTACTTGGTGAAGATTTGCACACTATTGCTGACACCTACTCATTTTTAGAATACAAATAAAGGAAGGCAACCAGTAAACAAAATCCTGAGGAGCCATACTGTCATACTGTAGTTCAAGAGAGTCTCTGTTCTCAACACATCTGAAACACATGATGGTGGAGACGGTGTGCATAGATTCCAGCCTCATCCAAGCACCTCTACTGGAAATAAATCTATTTTGATCTGTCTGCCTCTATTTCTTACCTACAGGGCAAACAGATACCCATAGAGCCTGTAAACTAAAACACATATAGTCACTGTACTGTAGCGGAATGCAAACACTGAGCAAATATGTCTGGGACAAAATAAATAAACAAACCACGCAAATATACATAAATATAAATTTTTGCGTAGGCTTTTTGTTAATTTCTTTACAGAGGGGGAAAAAAAAAACAGCAGTAAGTAGTTAATCTTTGTGACTGTAACAACTTTCTGTTCAACTGGTTCAGCTGTTTATTTTCATGCAGCAGACGGCGCTTTATGATGACATCATGCTGCTACGGAGTGTAGATGATTCTCTAATGCACTCTCAAGGGTTGTAAAAAAAGAATGCACTTAGCATGTTCCAAAAAAAAGATGGAGAGATGGAGAGAGGAAAGACAGATGAGAGGCTTAACGAGATCAAAGGCCTTGTTAAAGTGGAGAGGATCTCCTACTCTACTCCTAAAGAGCAGAAACACAGCTGTCAGAAGCAGATCAAAGAGCGACAGAACGCCAAAAACCCCCAACCTGAACTCCATTATGATACAAACACACACACACACACACACACACACACACATACACACACATACCCCATACAAACCTGCACCACAAATACAGCAGTGATCTATGAAAGCTCAATTCTTGATAGTGTTTCGGCCCTATGGTATTGATTAATTCTTTACAAAAGCAGCTCTGACAGTAGTGCAGATTTATATTAATGCACTTTTTCTGATATCGTTTCTATAGCAACAGCTCATACTCAGGAACATTTACAGAACATGAGCATT